>PVJH01015998.1:0-51732 GCA_004026705.1 Nesogale talazaci | reverse complement strand
CATCTGATGTCAGGGAAATGCCTGGGAGCCCAGACTCCCTCCCTCGCACCAGGCCTCGCCTGTCTCACTCGGGAACCAGCTCCAGGGGTATGTTCAGGAGCAATAGTGGCTTAGCCCGGATGTGGGTCCATGAAACGCCTTGAAGGGCCAGTCACATTTTTTCATACAGAGGGAAGGCAGGTAAGCAGAACCTTCTCATTTCCTGCTGGTGACGCCCCGCCGTGCTTGTCCAGAGTGGAGCCTCGGGACAGTGGGCGGACCAGCTCTCCCCAGAAGGCTGCCGGCCTTAATGACAGGCCAGGGACAGCCCCCTCCAGAGCAGCTCTGTCCTCGGGGCTGTTTGTGCGCCGTGGTATGTGGGGAATGGCTGAGCGAGATGGTGGCCAGGAGTTTTCCTTAAGCAGGTTCTGGCCCAGTCGGAGCTGAGAGGGTTCAAGGTGATACACAGAGAGACGGGTGTCGGGATGGCAGTCACGCCCTGCTTCCCTCTGGCAGGAAACCCAGCCCCAGGCAGCCTCAGGGCCTCCCTGAAACACTCCATCTCATCCTGGGGTCTCTGGCTGCGGGGATAGACAGACAGACAGTAAGCGAACCAGGCCAGCAGGGGCTGAGCAGTGGCAGCCTCAGGTGACTGCTCCCGCCTGGCTCCCCAGGCCCTCCTGCTCCACGTGGTTGACCTTTGACAGGAGAAAACCAAACCAGACTCACTGCCATGGAATCGATGCTGTCTCACAGCGACGGAGCAGAAAGGGCCCTGTGGACTGCCAAGGCTGGAAACCTTTATGGGAGCAGAAAGCCTCATCTTTCTCCCCAGGAGCGGCTGGTGGTTTTGAACCGATGACCTTAAAGTCAGCAGCCTAACAGGTCCTCGCCATATCACCAGGACTCCTTTTGACAAGAGAAGTGAGGTTTATCACAAACTTAGAGGCTAGGCCTTCTTCAGCCCAAGGCTCCTCTGTTGGTGGACTTAACACGTCCTCCACCCTCATGGTTCAGGGGCTTGGGTTGTCGTTGAAAGGAGACCAGCCCTGGCAGAGGTGGGGACATCGAGAGTCCCAGGAGGTATGTGTGGTGGGGGCAGGCTCAGGAAGTGCCCAGGCCTGCCACCTCCCTCCAGGGTTCACCACTCACTGCACCCGTGTCCTCTGCCCCCTCTGTCTGCAGGGTGCCCGCACTGTAAGAAGGTCATTCCGCACTTCACTGCCGCCGCTGATGTCTTCAGAGACGATCGGAAGGTGAGGGCGCCCCTCCCCACCTGCCACCCATCCTGCCATGTGCCCCTCCCCTCCTGGTCCCCATCAGGCATAAGGTGAGGTGCGGGGGAGGAGGGGCGCATGCTGCAGAAGCAACTGGCCAGGGACAGCACTGTCTGGGCGGAGAGACCTGGGAGATGGGGGTCACCTGCTTGTTTACTTCGTGCTTGCACCTCTTTACAGCAAGACTGTAGCCATGCATTACCAATATAATTAAAAATACAGATAAAGGGGGTCCGACCAAAGGCAGCTGGAAGGGGAGCACAGCCTCCTGCAGCTGCTGACTGATGGAGCATAAAATTAACAAGCTGGAGCCCCAGATTGGATTGGAGGGGGCAGGGCAGGCGCTGGGCACAGCCAGCCGCCCCGGCGGCCAGGGCCAGCTGTGGGTCGGACCTGAGACTGGGTTGGGGGCCGGGGGCCGGGACCCTGAACTTGGGGAGTGTGATCTGGGCCTGCTGGTGAACTCCGTGCCCCCTGGGTGAGTCACAGGACTCTGCAAAAGGCCGGGAGGGGAGGGGGCGGGGGCCGGTGGGGCCGGTCTACAGCGCCAAGGGGCCCCAGCCACACGCAGTCGCGTGGGGCGTGCACCCACTCACGGCCGGACCTCAAGCCACGTGAAGAGTCTCAAAGCCTTGTGGGCATCTTCCCCGGTGGGTGCCAGACTGGGTGGCCGTCGGCAGAGAGTTCATGGCGGGAGCGCGTGTCTTCTGCTTGGTGGGGCTGAGCCTGAGCGTCGCTTGTTGCGAAAAGGAGGTCAGACCTGCAGGTGCCATCAGGGTGACGGAGACTCCCCAGAGGGCGTGGCAGAGGGAACCTGGGAGAATGGGAATGGGTCCAGTCAGAGGCATGGGTGTGGGGGCACTATGGAGGCCAGGAAAACATCATTTTCTCCCCCGTCCCTTGAGCTGCTCGGGAAAGGGTGGCTGGGAGGATCTCCGATCCCAGCGCTCCTGCCACAGCCCTGTGCCCAGGGAGCCCCAGCCTCCAGCGGGGTCATTTAGGGGAGACCTTTTGCCATTCAGTGAATAGTTACTCTGCTTGGGCTGCGGACTGGAAAGTTAGGGAGGCTCAGGTCTACCCAGAGGTGCCTAGGAGGAAGGTCTGGTCATCCAGTGCTGACAGACCGGCCCCTGAAGCCGCCTCACGTGGGGTCTGTGCCAGGAGTCGGTGTCAATGCCACAGCAAGCGGCATTGAAGTGCCACTTCTCAGCCCCTCCCAGCCCCGCCGGCCTGCAGACACGGTGCTCTGCATAGACAGCAAGAGGGCTGAGACAAGGTGGACTCCATGCACCCTGGACTCCCCGCTCTCTACAAGCTAAGGAGACCTGTGATGCTGAGGGCACCCCTTGGGGACTGGCGGGAGCCCTGGAGCCCAGAGAGGAGCAGTCTGCATTTTGCAGGGTTCCTGCGCCACCACCACCCTCCTCCCCCCACCAATGTAGCAGGATCAGGGCACCAGCCATGGGGTCATTTCCAGTTCATGGTGACCCCACGATGGCAGAGTCCCCGGGCCTTTCCTTCTAGACACCTGGGGTGGCTTCACCCTCACCTGCTGGTGGGCAGCTAAGAGCTTAGCCACTTACACCCAGGGACCTGGCTGACAGACCTGCCCTGCTGCTCTCCAGACACAGGTGTGCCTCAGCCCAGCGGCTTCCGTGGACCAGCGACATTGCTGACCCTCTCCCGAGCTCCTCTCATCTGTCTTTTTCATTCTTTGGCCCCCTCCTTCCTCCACCCAGGATGCATCCTCGCCCCCCGGTCCCAGTGCACGCCCTGACTCCTCTCTGGAGTCGATCTCCCTGGCAGGGCCACCTCAGGTCCGCTCCCCGCAGGGCGCTGAGGTTCCTGCGCGGCTGTCTGGTAGTGGCTCCAGACCGAGACTTGGGAGGGGCACAGGTCTGTCTTCCCACTCCGTTTATGCAGGAAGCGTCTGACTCAGAGAGGCGGAGCACCTCACCCGAGGCTGCCCAGCAGCTTCCTGACAGTCAGAATGTGGTTTGTCACCCCCCCCCCCATGCTCCCTGACACCCCCCACCACCCCCCGCGCTGCTGCCACCTCTGAGCGAGAATTGTATTTTTTTTGTCCACCCGCAAGCGAGTCCTGGCTCCTTCCCTGATCAATATGCACGTGGTTGTTCACTTCCATTTTCATAGCCAAAGTCAATATTAGCTCCTGCAGAGATTTATTTTCCTGAATCAATAAAGCTGTGTGAGGCCGCTCGTATTTTAGCTGGGGAGACTGCAGCCCCTCCCGGAGCTCACCTGGGGACTTTGTCCATTGACACGCCAGGTGGGAAAGCGTTAGTGTTGGCATGGATGGTGCCCCTGAAGGGGGCCTGGGGCTACGTGTCTGTGGTGGGAGGCTGGCCAAGCAGGGGCAGGTGACAGCTGGGCAGGACTTATCCTGAGCCCAGGGCCGGCAGTGGCGCAGTTCTTGGCCAGATGACCGCAGAGGTCATCGGGAGTAAAGCTGGAGGCCCCAGGTGCCCTCCTGGGCTTGCCCTGCTGTGGTCTTGGGGATGGCTCTGGCCATGTGCAGACCCTTGCTATGGTTCTTAGATCAGCTGTCCGTCAGAGACCTGAGAGCAAAGACCACAGTCCTGCCCCTTGCCAGCTACCCTCTGGTCAAACCAGACTGGAGATGGCCCTGTGTGTCGGAGCAGAACTGTGCCACCACCACTGAGTTAGTCCGGGTAGACTAGAGGAACAAATTTCAGAGACACACATATAGGTATAAGGAAAGGGTTTATATGCAAAAGGAATGTGACCCTCAAAAGACATCCCAATCCAGTCCAGTGCAAAGTCATAAGTCCAATAATAACCCATATGCCCGAAATCAGTCTATAAAGTCTTCTTCCGACTCAGGGAGTCACAGGTCAGTGGGTGCAGAATTCTGGCGCTGGCAGGGGTCTCCCCATGGCTCCTCGCTTCCAGGGCTCAGGTCCATCAACAGCATGCCACTCCAGCTTCAGATGTCTGTCTTCATCAGGGCAAAGCTGTGTGGTCTCTCCGCTGGCTCCTCCAACTTCTCCCACGCTGCCAGCTTGCCTGTGATTAATCGTCTCTGAAACGAACTCCCAACAACTGGGGAAGATAGCTTCTCATCTTCACGAGGGAAGTACCGTGAGATTTCCCCGGAGTCTCAGGTGAAAGCCATGCCCACACAGAGGCCTCATCAGCTACTCAATGGCTTTCTCCTGATTAACAGGCCAGACTCCACCCCTACATCTCAATTATAAGATTAACATAAGCAGATGACTGCCACAACCACCCCCAGCCCCCTACCCCCAAGGGGCACCAGGTTTCTCCATGCACATCGCCAGGCCTTTCTTCTGTGGTAGATTGCCAGGCAGGTGGTGGACTCAGAACAGCAGCTTCTCCATCCAGTGTGTCCGTGAGGGTAGACGAGAGAAACACATCCAGAGACACTCTCATGTGTGTAAGAAAGGGCTTTATATATGAGAGCAATTGAATATTGAGGGAACAGCCCAGTCCAGATCAAGTTCATAAGTCCGACCCTAGGCCAGATGTCCAGTAGCAATCTCTAAAGTCCTCTGCAGACTCACGAAACACAGGCAAGGATGCAGAATGCAGGAAGATCACAGGCCAGCGGCGGGAAGTCTTGTGGATCCAGCGGCGGCATAAGCATCTCAGCGCTGGCAGGGGTCTCCATGTGGCTCTGGCTGCATCAGCATAGCACCTCCTCTTCGTCGTTAGTAATGTCTAGAAGGGAGCGCGTGTCCCACCTCCAGAGAGCTATGTATCTCCTCAGCATCTCCAAGTGAGGTCATAAGCTGCACCTGACTGGCAGGCTAAACTCCACCCTGTCACTCTCAATCCTCTCACACTGACAACAGGTTCTGTAACTACCACTGTTGTCATCCTTAGGGACTCACAGGGCACCTTGCTGTTGTAGGCATTCGTGGGGGTCGCCATGGAGCTGGCACCAGCTCACAGTGACCCCTTGCATGCAGAGAATAGCCGCTGCACAGGGCCCTCAGGGCTGGGTCCTTTAGAACCGTGCCCAGGCCTGCTTCCTCCACCTGTGGCACTGCCACTCAGAGACACCTTGTGACATGTCAAAGCACTGTGGGTGTTGCCAGTCAGCAGGTTTGGCACGGACCACGTCTCCTCTCTCAGGTACTTTAAAACCCTCGTGCCCGGTCTGTAGGACCCTCACCCACCACCCCGGTCCCTGCCCCCACCTCACAGGGAGGACTTTGAGTCATGCCGCTGGCTGGCCAGGAACAGAGTCAGAATTGCATGAGTAGGTGGCATCTGGGGGTGGCTTTGCCACCAGCTGAGCCAGCGCCGGGGCCCCCACTGCAGGGATGGAGGAAGTGGGATGGGGGAATGGGTCGGTGCGGGACTGAGGAGCCCACTGATCTGCCCCTTTCAAAAGTCAAGGGTCCCATTGTGGACCATCCGCTGAAGAAAAACTCTCAGACCGAGAAGGAGTCAACGCTGGTGCTGGTGGCAAGTGTTGCCAGGGGGTTTGGGCAGGGTACCCACAGCATGTGGTCCCCAAGGAGCCCACGTTGAGCACTGCAGTGTCCCAGGGGAAGGCTGGTAGTGTGCTCCAGATGGGACCGTGGAGCTTGCTATTTTGTAAGGAGCACCCCGTGGGACAGCCCCCCTCTTTTCTGTAGGGCAGTTGTGAGGCGGAATCAGGTTTGCAGAAGGAGCCGGGACCTAGCTAGAAGTTATAGGGAGGGGCACATTGAACACGGCTCTTGAGTGGATATGATCGGCTGGCATTGGGGAGGGGGTGGTGTCGGGGTGGAGGAGAGGGGGTTTCTTTGCTTCCTGGACTCCCTTGCATCTGAGTCCACCCCCCTTAGCAGAGAGAAGCCTCTTGCCCCCCTCTGTAGCAGCTGAGGGGTGGACAGCCTTCTGAAGGTGGCCTTCTGGGTGTGTGGCTGGCAACTAGATGGGGCGATTCAGAATAAGTACACATTTTTTTAATTCAGTAGATTTATAAAACCATACATGTTATTTCCAAACGCTCTGGGGCATGTGTACAAATTAAATTCATAATTTAAAGCGGATGCAGGAGAAGCAGCAGCCCAGAGCGACGCGCATCAAACACTTTGGCGGGGTGTGGAAGCAGGCAGTGCCCACCCGTGTCCTCACTACTGGGCCAGGCCCCCCCAGGGACAAACACTCAGGAAGTGCCCTGGAGGCTGAGTGGGAGGGGGCGCTCTCAGAAGCCCCCGTGGGTAAGCACTGTGTATTTGCAAGGGGCAGCTTGCAGGAGGGGGCCAGCTGCCCTCGCTGCAGCCAGTGCTGCCTGTGGGGACTCAGGACCTGGGCCAGCCGTTCTCCACGTTGACAGAGAAGCTGGAAAGCCAAACTGGAATAGAAAATCTTCTGGCTTTTTTTCCCCTCCCCTGTCCTGTGTTGGCAGCAGATCCCGTTTTGTGGGGTTTTATTTTTTTCTGTTTTAATTCTCTGTGGGCCAACTAGAACAGGACTGAGAGCCAGCGAGGGGTTGTGTGCAGCCAGTTTGTAGACTCTGCTCCAGAAAAGTGCTGCTTGTACCGGCCGTGATGTAAGGAGGGGGGGCAGGAGCCCACTGTAGCCGGGGGAAGGAGGGCCTTAGCTGGTGCTGCCCTATGGCCCTGGGCCCTGCGCCCTCACCTGGAGCACCCCGTGGGAGCCTTACGTTCCCACAACTGCTGCCACTTCCTGCTCGCCGTCGAGCCCTCCCCGTCCACGGTGACCCTGTGTCCACCACCCTCCGGTCCCTTTCAGCAGCTTGATAGATGCGGGCTACAGTCAGGGCGGTTGTGTAATTGAGGGGTACATTTAAAGAGACATCAGACGAGACAAAGCATGCAGGTGCTCACCTCCTGGGTGGCCAGGTGCACACGGAGAGCACAAATAGATTTCCAATCACGTCTGACATACTTTTAGGGGACGTGCGAGCCCCCCTAAGTACATTGTAGCAGGAAGAGGGTGGACCACAGGCATACGTGCAATGGGAGGGGATGAGCTAGAGGTGTGCGTGCAGTATGAAGGGGAGACACTTAAGTGTATACATGTGACAAAGTGGGCAGGCGCTGCAGTCAAGATGGCAGCCTACGCTTGATCCGACTCGAGTTGGCTTGGCGTTGTCTTTGGGCACTCCTTTCAGGGAAGCACTCCACTATCCTTATCAGAAGGGGCCCACCTAGAGTGGACCAGATGAGAGGGTCTGGTCACTCTAGATCAGGGGTCCTCAAACGTTTTAAACAGGGCCAATTCACTGTCCCTCAGGCTGTTGGCGGGCCAGACTATAGTTTAAAAAAAAACAACAACCCAAAACTGAACAAATTCACTGCAGGCCCGGGATGAGTCGGCTGCTAAGCAGGAGAGGAGCAGCAGCAAGAACACCCGGCGGGCCAGATAAATGTCCTAGGTGGGCCTCATGTGGCCCTCAGGACCTGAGAACGCCTGCTCTAGGTGACTGATACCTCTCAGGGAGATAACCTTTAAGCAGTTGACCGTCAAGTCAACTTGACCGGTGGCCTTGGGAGGTGGCCAGGCCCAGACCTGAAGCATGAACTTGACCTCCCTGCTCTTCCTCTCCACCGTGGTATGGCAGGGCCTTCCCAAGCAGATGCTCAGGCAGGACTGAATTCCGATCCTGGTACGGGAGGGCACCTGTCGGGCCGCCTCTCCTCCCGTGGTCGTCACCCTCGATGCTCAGGGCCGGTCTGATGGCCGCTCTCGCAGCCCTGTTGGCTTTGGGAACGAGAGCGAGCGTCTTTGACCACGTGTTTGGTATAAAATGTGGGGCGACAGCCTGGGCAGTAACCTTTCTGTGTTCCACAGAGAGAAGCAAGGTGTCTGCCCTCAGAGTTGAGGTGCCTGCTCTGTAGGAAAGTGCACGCTCTTAGTCGGGGAGGTGGGGATGGGGGGAGGTCCTCACCCTTCATGTGGCCTGTCCCTTCCACGTGAGCGTGGGCTCCTCACCATCTCTGAGTCTGAGCTGCCTGTTCCCCAGAGCAGGAGTTAGGCTCCCCTGTCCAGCCGGGGGGCACACAATCAATCCCTGCAGGCCAGGAGAGGGTGGTCGTGCCGTCTGTGGCCCACAGGTGCTCCCAACCCCCGCAGAAACGGACCCCAAAGAGCTGTGTGATGGCATGCTGGGGGTAGGAATCCGGCCCAGGAGGAGGAGTGGTCATGATAGCAGCTGCAGTTTCTGCCATCCCGTGGACCACCGTGCACCAGAACTTGGGCTCATTGCTGAACCAGGTCTTAGCCTCTCTGCTCCTCCCATCTCATTGTACGGCTGAGGGACTGAGAACCTCAGCTGGTTTTCTTTAAGCCTTGGGAGGTGGCCAGGCCCAGACCTGAAGCATGAACTTGACCTCCCTGCTCTTCCTCTCCACCGTGGTATGGCAGGGCCTTCCCAAGCAGATGCTCAGGCGGGACTGAATTCCGATCCTGGTACGGGAGGGCACCTGTCGGGCCGCCTCTCCTCCCGTGGTCATCACCCTCGATGCTCAGGGCCGGTCTGATGGCCACTCTCACAGCCCTGTTGGCTTTGGGAACGAGAGCGAGCGTCTTCCGCCTGGAGGGGGCTCTGGGCTGGGGGTGCTTCGTGGAAATCACTCCCAGCTCTTGGGGAGAAGGCCCGGGAATGCTGGGCTGGGGCCCAGGCTGTGTGCCCAGGGGTCCGGCCTGGAGCCCCACCTGGCTGACTCCCTTCTGCCCCGTAGATCGCCTGTGCTGCCATTGACTGTGTCAGAGACAAGAACCAGGACCTGTGTCAGCAGGAGGCCGTCAAGGCCTACCCCACGTTCCACTATTACCACTACGGCAAGTTGGTGGAGAAGTACGACAGCGAGCGGACGGTGAGTCGGGGCCCTGGGAGACCTGGGAGCACGGCTCTGGGCCTCACTAGGATCTCCGGTTTGTGAAAGGCCCTGTGCCTGCTGCTCGGGCTGCCCTGAGGTCTGCGGGGCAGCCGCATCGTCAGGCAGCGTTTGCGGCTGTGCCCTGGGGCCCCACCACCTGGCAACCCCCCTGACACCTGCTTAGGACCACATGGGCCTGTCCGGAGGGGCGGGGAGGGTGCCTGCCCCTGCCCGAGCCTAAAGACCCTTGCTCTGTCTTCCCATCTGCCCTCCCTTCCGCTCTCCTCAGGAACAGGGATTCACCAGTTTTATCCGAGCCCTCCGAGAGGGAGACCACGAGCGGCTGGGAAAGAGGAAGGAGGAGCTGTGATTCGCCTCCAAGGGAGCTTTTCCGTTACACTGTGAATGAGCACCTGCTTTTGTCGTTCTTTCTGATTTTACACATGTTCCAGAGACGGCGTTTTTTATAGCAGCTTATGGCCATTTTGTACAATTTTGAAATAAAAGTAAACCAATTGTTTGGCAGTGTGTGACTGGGTGCCGTTGCCCCTGGAAGACAGACGCTAAGAGCGTCCCCATGGCCTCAGGCTCTGCCCCGGCCAGAGGAGATGCCCAGTCCAGGTGCTGGCTTCCCTCGTCGGCGGGAAACCAGGCCCAGCATCTCCTGGGGGGCCTCACTGTGGAGGGGCCAGACCTGGAGACGATGGGGGGACAGGAGACGCAGATCCAGCCACAGGCCAGCCTTCTCCACATGGCGGGGACTGCTCTCCCAGGGCTCTCTCCGTGTTTCTCTCAGACTGACTTTGGCTGGCTACACTCCCCTTAAAGCAAATGGAGGCTCCACATGAGGGGGGACACGCTCGCTGGGTGTTGAGGCTGGGGCGGGGGAGGTGGCCCACGAGGACCGCTGACTGTACACTGGAATCCGCCCCGGCCACCATGCTTTCCAGACCCTCACGTGCCGCTCCCTGCCCAGGCTCCTCCCTCTCCTGCTGTGTCCCAGGCTCTCCTGACCAGTGTCTGCACACGCAGCTCCATCCCACTGGCCCCTCGTGACCAGAGCCGACCTGTGCTCCTAGCAGGGGGCAGCCGCGCTAGCTGCCCCGGACGTGTCCTGCGGTCCTTCCCGGCCGTCCTGACTAACAGAGCTTCTCAGAGCTGGGATCTGCCACCAGCAGAGGGCAAGGTGCCTGAGCTGCGGTGTTGGGGCTCTGCTCTTGTGGGAGTGACAGGCCCCATCTCTCTTCCAACACACACACACACACACACACACCCTTCACCTGCGTCCTTCAGGACATTGTCTCAAAGAAAGAAGCACACTCTTCTTCTTTTTTCCCTTTTTTTCATTTTTCGCTGATTTTTTTTTATCGTAGGCAGCGGGGCAGGGTGGTGGTGGTGTTACATTTCACACCAGCAACTTGGTATTCAACAGTTGAAAACAAATTCCCAAACTTATTTGGTCTCTTTAAAAAAATCATTTTCTTGGGGACTCATCCCGCTCTTAACACCATCCGTCCATTGTGTGGAGCACATTTGTACACTGTTACCATCGTCATTCTCTGTTCACCCTCACATGGAAGCCTTGGGCTCTCCGCTCCTGCAAGGGGCCCCTGAGTGAGCATGTGCGCGTGTGCACGTGTTCCCCAGACAGTTACGGGAGTATTTGTGGAAGAAGGAAATATGGGTGGCTTCAAAAGCAATTTTTTAAAGAATTGCACTTTCAACAGAATACTTGAAAAAGCTCACTCCCCACCTGACTCCCACCAGGCTGCCTTCAAGGCCCGGCTCACTTTCTGTCCGTCCCCCAAACAGCAGCAGTGGCTGCCTCTTCCCTCAAGCCTTCAATGCAGGCTCTCTCCCCCCACCCCCCACCCCCACCCTGGCCTGAGGCCTGCCCCAACGCCCTCCTTGCTGGGCCCTGGCAGTGCAGGCTGGCTTCCCTGGAGGGAGGAAGCCCGGATGGGGGCTGCCAGCGACCTGGTCACCTGCCATCTTGCCAGGTGGTTTTGCTGTGACCTCGTCTCCATCGCCCTCCCTGGGTCACTGCTGATCGCGTTTCAGAACAGCCTGGCCCAACAGCCCTGGTCTGCCATCAGCAGCCAGCCATGCCCTGTGCCCCGGGGACCCCCCCAAATCGCATAGCAGCCAAAGTGCCGGCCTGTGAGTGACTGGTTAGTGCAGGTTAGAACCAGATGCTGCGTGTACATGCGTCTCCTGTTTCCGATTATTTTGTGATGTTAAGGCTCGGATGCTAGCATTAAGTCACACATGAAAACTCAGATTACTTTTACGTCTCACCGAATAGAGGCCACCCCCACAGCCCTTTTTCTTCATCCTATGTCGCTCGATGCAGCAGCCATTAGTCACACACTAATGCAACAAGCTCGTGGAGAATTGATAACAGATCATTTCCCATAAACTTTTAGAAGCTCATTCATATTGATTACTGAGTACAGGCCATCCCCGGGTTATGGATGACAGCTCCCCATGGTTTTCACAATTCCTTGGCAATTGACCTAACAGAATGTGGGAATTATCAGACAGTAAAGATCACATGCAAGCAGAACTTTGCTGAAGGTAATTCAACAAAAGGTGGACACGATGGAACAATCACAGGGCTGCCAGAAATCCAAGCTGGATTCAGAAGAAGTCATGGAACCAGGGGCAGCCTGACTCATGTCAGATGGTTCTTGGCTGCCAGCAGAGAATACCAGGAAGACGTTTACTTGTGGTTTATTAATTATGCAAAGGCATTCGACTGTCGGGTTCATATGCACAAAACAAGAGGCAGTTGTTTAAACAACAATTAAAAAAGGCAGGGAGGGAGGGAGACCTACTGTGTGGTTTATCAAGCATTGTATCCTCATCATACTTCATCTGTGCAGCAAAGAATCCGAGGAGCTGGCCTCTGGCCTCAGGATTGAGGGAGGCTGGGAAGAGCAGCCGGCAAGGCCGTGCTTGCTGGAAGGGCAGAGGGCTGCCAGCAGGCTGCAGGGTGGATGCCAACTCCTTGGACGGAAAACAGATCCCCACACCGGACCACATTGTGATAAGTGGGGAACTTGGAGTTGCCCTGATTTCATTTCACTGGGACCCACGATCGAAGCTCCTGGAAGCCGCAGCCAAGAAATCAAATGATGAACTGCATTGGGCGTATTTGCACTCGAAAGCGGACAGCCGTCAAGTTGTCTTCAGATCGCTGTAGCACTCCAAGACGCCAAGAACAGCTCCCTTTAGGTTCCCGAGGCAGTGGATCGGCAATAAAGCCCTGCCCACCAAGAAGCCCATTCCACGAGCCCCGTCTCGCCCTTGTGTGAGATGGGAAGGCCTGCCACCGGAGAACAGTGAGACTTCCCAGGTGGACAGACGTGGGCTTGATCCAGGCTGCGTCACCTGGGCGGGGGCAGGTGACCTGCGGCCCAGTCCTCTCTTCCAAGGAGCCGCTGGTGGGGCCAGACTGCCCACTCTGTGGCTAGTAGCCCACTCCCGCCAGGGCTGCCCCACATGGGCACAGGAGGTCAGCCGTGGCTTGAGCCATCACATCAGAGGCCTGTGGCGACCGGGCAGAGGAGCGCAGGAAGAGGGGTGCATTTGACCCACGGCGCAGACGGCGAGTAGCCTAAGTACCACGGGCTGCCGCAGAACACGCGTCCCTCCGCTGTGGAGGAAGTGGCACCAGATTTCTCGCGGGAAGGGAGGTAGGTGGGAGCTGGATGAGAGAAACCCGCCCTTGGAGCAGACGTCCAGCCTGGCAGAGGAGAGGGCCTGAGCACAAAGAGGAAGCCCCTCAGCGAGAGAAGCTGGCATCTTTGCTGCATCTCAGGGGAGTCGTGCACAGCAACAGCGCTGAGGCGTGCACGGCCGAGCGCGCGGTGGCTCGTTCTGTGGGACCAGGTTCTGTGGGCGGCTCCGTGGCGGAGCAGGGGAGCACAGCTCCGTTAGAGGCCTTTCGCGTGTGAACGGGACCCTGGTGGCAGAGGCGGCTCCGTGTGGGGCTGCTAACTGCAAGGTGAGCAGTTCGAAACCATCAACTACTGCAAGGGAGAAAGGTGAGGCTTTCAACTGCCATAAAAAGCTACAGTATCAGAAACCGACAGGGGAGGTTCCACTCTGCCCTGTCCAGTTACTATGGATCAGAACAAAGACCCAGAACAACAATATCAGATCATCGTGAATAAGGGGAACTGTGGAGTGAGGACCCAAAGCCCATCTGTGGACAACTGGACATCCCCTTACAGAAGGTCTGGGGGAGGAGATGAGTCAGTCAGGGTGCAGTGCAGCACCGATGAAACATACAACTTTCCTCTCGTTCAGCGGTTCTCCACCTCCCTAATGCCTTGACCCTTTAATACAGTTCTTCACGTTGTGGTGACACCACCCCCCCAACCATAAAATTATTTTCATTGCTACTTCATAACTGTACTTAAAAAAAATCTTGCCTCCCCCCCCCCATAACTACTTTTTCTACTGTTATGAATCAGGTGACCCCTGTGAAAGGGTCTTTTGATCCTCCAAAGGGATTGCAACCCACTGGTTGAGAACCCCTGCTCTCGATCTTTAATGCTTCCCCCACCCCCACTCCAATTTTACCTTACAAATCCGACTAGTCCAGAACATGTACGCGGGTACAGATAAGAGCTGGAGACATGGGGAATCCAGGACAGATAAACTGCTTGGGACCAATATTGAAAGTAGCCATACAAAGGGATAAAGGGAGAACCTTTATTGCAAAGATATACATATAACTCCCTCCCAGGGGGATGGACAACAGAAAAGTAGGTGAAGGGTGTTAGACATGAAAAAAACAATAATAATTTATAAATGATCAAGGGTTCAGAAGGAAGGGAGTGTGGGGGAGAGAGGGGGGAAATGAGAAAGTGATACCAAAGACTCAAGTAGAAAGAAAAGGTTTTGAGAAAGATGATGGCAACAAATGTAGAAATGTGCTTGACACGATGGATGGAGATAAGAGTTGATGAGCCCCCAATAAAATGATTTCAGAAGAATTGACTCGATGGCAGGGAATTGTCTTTGGTGTTTTCAGGGGTCGGTTTGTTCGATCCTTTCAAAGTTAGGACAAGTTTACATGACAGGACAGAGTAGCTCGGGATGGGCCAGCGACAGCCCATACTTGACATGTGGCGACTACAACTGAGGAAGGAGGGCGTGGTCATCTAGGTAATTCTATCCCATGCTCTGGTTGTGCGATGGATGAGCCATTGGGCTGCTAGCTACAAGGTCAGCTGTTCGAATCTACCAAGTGGCTCCCCAGAAGAAAGATGCTGTCCGACTCTGTAGAGGTTTAGTCTCAGAAACCCTAGCCAGGGTCAGCTAGTTGACAGTGGGTCAGTAACTGGAGGCTGGTGGCATGGTGGTAGCACATGGGGCTGTAACCCGAAAGGTCAGAGATGTGAAACCGGTAGTTCTTGGAAGAACGATGGAGCTTTGTACTTCCATAAAGAGTCATATTCTTGGGACCCAACAGGGGGGTGGGACAGTTCTAACCTGCCCTACAAATCGGAGTGGCCCTCAGTTTGTTGGCAGTGAGTCAGTAAGTATGTAGTATATGGCATGGACTAAAGCATGTGACTCAAGTGAAGGTTTGCAGAGCAGATCAAACTCTTACACTCAGCAGTTCATACGCATTCTGACTCAACCCACCCTCTGCATTCCCCTCAATGGACCACCACCGAGTCCGTTTCCCCGCAGGTCTGATTTCCATGCCTCCTCCTTTCCAAACCCCCTGAACTCTGTCCTTGGGAACCTGCCCTTTCTACCTGAAATGGTTGGTTGTTCTACCAGGTGGGTGAGCTCGGTGCCAGGCCTGAAGGGTAAAGGTCCACCCACCTATGTGCAACCAGTAAGTGTGATTTCCAGCTGTCTTCCACGTTTGCCTCCCACTCGATCCAGGACCTTCTGGTGTGATCCCTTTCTGAGCAGTTGGCACTGGCAGCTGGGCACCATCCAGTTCTGTTCTGGTTCCACGGTCCAGCGGATTCGTTGTTTCTGTGCAGCTTTTGATTTTCATCACTCTTCTTTCCACTGGAGCTCACGATGCTGAGCAAAGTGATGTACGAGTCTATTATGATTAAAAGTCAAGAGGAGGTTTTCACAGGAAAGAAAGCATCCTTTGATGGTGACCAGGGGTGGGAAGCAAAGGAGGGAGAGAACGTCGTGGGCTAGAGGGTAGAGAGCGTCAACTTGTGTGAAGGGGAGGGATCGACGGAACAGGAGGGAGATGAGGGGCAAATGATGGAGCCACGTGAGCAGGTTCAGCTTCTCTAGAGAAGCATAGCCAGTGATGCTCATGGATAGGAAGACATTTAGATCGAGAAGTGGCTGACCGTGTTACAAATACTCGAATCCAGTCCGGCTCACGTCAGGCTGCAGATCTGGGGAAGCTGACTAACAGGGAGCGGAATGATGAAGCAAGACGGTGGGGCACGGGCTGGTGGACGCAGAAGTCCAAAGGAGGCTGAGAGCATTCCCTGTCAGAAGCCCTCCTGGGCTCAGGTAACACAACAGGAGATCAAGATGCAGATGTAAGATCCAGCTCCAGCAGGAGAAGAGCCCAAGAGAATTCCACTCTGCTCGATCTCTCTCGCTTATACAAAAAGGCTTGTGACACTAAGAAAGCGTCACTAGACTATGACTCAGTTGATAGGTTGACCCCACCCCGATCTTTACCCAAGGAATGTCTGGGGGTCACAATCCCGAACCATCCCAGCAGGGGAAGTCACTAGGGAGTTTGTGAGCTAGCAAGACAACAGAGGCAAACACTGCTACATGCACGGTCCCGCAGGAGCGGTGATCCACGTGTACACAGGCTGCACACGTTTGGGAGGGTGAGTTGGAGTGTACCCACGATTGTACGTGTGCTTGACAGAGACTGTTGGTATATGTTTATGTCCTTGTGCTGCAAATACACTCAAGAATGTGGTGAATCACAGGAGAGAAAGTTATTTCGACTGGGGGAGCAGGACCACCATCTCAGGAAACCCCAAAGTCAGTTGGCTTAACACAGTTCACAATTCACAGATGCTGCGGTGACCCCCCCGTCAGCATATGACCTTTTGAGACGGCCTCTGCTCACCCCTGGGGGCACGCACTCACTGCTTCATGATTTCCTCTGCTAAGTTGTATTGTGAGGTCTGGATGTGCCACAGGTTACGTAACCATCTACAGGATGAGGATCGTGGTGGTCGGTCCCAGCTGCAGGCCTTGGATCCGCGGGACTCTGCGATCGCCCTGCCTCCTACTCCCCTCGTCTGCACCATCAGCCTGCACCTGCGTGAGGTGACGAGCACCTGGCTTGCAGCAGACTTTGGGGCTTGAGTTGGCCTGGGCTGACATGCCTTCTTGCCATCAAATTACCTCTTGATAGAAAGCGCTCTGATTTTGTTTCTCTGGACAACCCCGCCCCCCACAATAGGGACACCTCATTGTGGACTTGGTTCCCTCACGGTTGAACACAGTGGGTCTTTTTTCATGTGCTGATTGAGTGGCCCCTGGCAGCGCAGTGGGGTACGTGTGGGGCTGGGGAATGCAGGTCGGCAGTTCGAAACCACCAGCTGCTCCAAGAGAGAACGAGGAGGTATCTACTTCCATGGCAGCGGACAGTCCAGGAAACCCCCAGGGCCAGCTCTGCCCGGGCCACCGCGCTGCCATTAGTTGGAATGCACTCGAGGTCATACTCATCAGGGAAACGTCTCTTTGCATCTTTTTTTTTTTTTTGGCATCACTGCCCTCTGGTGGTCGTGGGAGCTACCCAGTGCTGCTCCTGAGAGCCGCCGCTGGATTGGAACCGCCAAGCCCGCGGGCCGCAGTCCTGCACTCAACCACTTACGCCACCGGGGCTCAGCCCCTGTGCATCTTTTCTAATTGGTCTAATTGGTCTCTAATTTTGAGTTCTTGGTGTGTATCGATACCGGTCTGGCCAGTGACCACATCTTACCTCCCAGTCTAGATGGAGTTTGTCTTCTCATCTTCTCAACAGGATCTCTCAGAGAGCCATTGCCAATACGCATGAAGTCGCATGTATTGATTTGTTTTGTTGTTCTCTGTTCTAAGATTTATATCGGGTCAAGGCTCACGTGTGGGCCTATGAACGTCCAGGAGTTCCATCAGCTCGAGTCGAAAAGGCTGTCCTTCTGCGGACTTGCTTTTAAATTTTTGTCAGAAACCCTCTGGTCCTTCTTGTGGAGCTCTGTTCCGTTTTCCTTGGGGGAGCCTGACCCCCAGCAATCTCACACACAACGAGATTGCTCTAGCTGGATAGCAAGGCTTGAATTTCCTGCCTTCTGGTCTTTTTTTTTTTTTTAAGTTGTTATAGTTTCCCGGTGCCTTTGTCTTTTCACACACATTTCCTGATTACGGACAAAGACTTCCATGCCACAGGGAACAGATTTTGGAACTTCCCAAGGCAGAAAGAACAGGGGGAGGGAGATAAGGCAAGGGGCTTTATCGGCAAACTGCGGCTCTGGGGCAGATGCGCCTCTTTCTGTACCTACATGTGGCTCTGAAATAAGATGGAGAAGAAAACCCTTAGAGTCTCTTTGAAGGGAAACTATTCAGATGACAGCGGCTTCTTTTGTTGGTAAAATGTATCTATGATGGGCTGAGCCCCGGTGGCGTAGTGGTTGTGCACGGGACTGTGGCCCACTGGGATGGAGGTTCAATTCCAGCAGCAACTCTATAGGAGCAAAGTCTGGGCCTCCTACTCCCACCACCAGAGGGCAGTGATGTCCCCCCCCCCAAAAAAAAACACAAAATGTATTTATGACAATGGCTTCTTGGCCTTTTGGCGAAGATCAAGTGTCAAAAAATGTATTTATGAGGAAACAAGTCACCAGAAAATTCCTCCTGTCTACCATGGAGCGATGAGAGGGAAGTGGTCACTACATACAGTGCTTGGGAGAGAGGATAGACCATCAAAGGCAGAAATCAGACCTGAAGCATCATGGTCCCAACTCTACCTTACCAATCCAGATGGGCTGGAGAAGGTACACTGGTGGAGAGGGGAGCTGGAGATATGGGGAAACAGGATGGGTGAGCCCCTCGGGCCAGTGATGAGATTGGAGCTGATGAAGGGTAGAGAGAAGGTGGGGTAGAGAGATGGAACCAACTGCAAGGATATACACATAAGCTCCTATTGGAAGGATGGGCATCAAAGGAGTGAGTTGGGGGAGAGGTCGGGCAGTGTAAGATGTGACAGAATAATAATAATTTATAAAGTATTGAGGGTTGGTGGGAAGGGATAGCAGGGGAAGAGGGGAAGGGATGGAAAAGCTGATACCAGGGGCTCAATGGAAAAGGCGGATGACTGGAGAACGATAATAGCAGCAGACATGTGATGGTGCCTGGCACAGTATGTTTATTTATGTATTATGAAAAACAATGTACGAGCTCCCAATAAAATGATTTAATAATAAAAAAGTTTGTCAGTAGAGCCCCCCTATGATGCAGGCTGGCCCTGCTCTGGTTTCCAAAGCTTTCTGTATTTTTGGTTTATATTGTGTTGTCTGGGTTTTGCTCGTTTATATTAGGGTGTCTCTCAGAGGTGTAATGTCCATGGAGGTTTCCCTCTTGAAGTGGTGTTACTTGTTTTTCCATTTTTCAGTCCATTACATGGACTGAATTGATTGATTGATGAGCTTGTAGATCAGCGGTTCTCAATGTGTGGGTCAAAGGACCCTCTCACAAGGGCCACCGATTCATAGCAGAAGTGAAATGAAAGCGATGACTTGGCAATGATAATAATTGGATAGTTGGGGCGTCACCACCATATGAAGATCTGTATCAAAGGATGAAGGCATTAGGAAGGTTGAGAGCCCCTGCTATAGAGACAGTAAAGGATTTCGGGGTACAGTGGTGGTGGCAGGGGAAAAGGGAGGTGATGTCAAGGAGTTCATGTAGCAAAAGAACACCTGGAAATGGATTGTAGCAGCAATTGTACAATTCTACTCGAGGTGACTAAGGGATATGATGTGTGTGTTAAATCCCAATTAATAATACATTTAAAAAATAAAATAAAAAGTATGAAAAAGAAAGATGGGCTATTTTAAAAGAAAAAAGCCTTAACTATATATGTATGCATATATATGACTCTTGAATAATTTTAAATTCTTCTGAGGGACAGGATTGTCTCCTCTAAAAAGTCTGCCGAGCTCTGGGCCAGACAGTTGCCGGTTTTCCCAGGTCCGATGGACGACAGTGCACAGGAGGGCGTGGGCAAGAGGGAACCGCCTTGGTCAGAAATGCAGACTCACCACCTCCAGCTGGATCTGGCCTCACCATGACTCCCCGGAACTGTGAGTTCCTGGAGCTGTAAAGCCTCCTCTTTGTCTCTCAGAGAACTTGGTGTGTTCGAACCATCAGCCTGTGGTTAGCAGTCCAGCTCATAACCCACGACACCACGAGGGCTCCTTCCATCAGTTAATTCAAAAAACAAACCGAACAACTTACCACCAACAAGTCAAATGTGGCTCGTTACGACCCTACAGGGCAGGAGGGAACACACACACACCCCCCTCCACCTCTGGGGGGTTCCAGTACTTTGTCTCTGTACAGGAGCAAAAAGTTCCATTTTCCCCCTTCAAAGTGGCTGGTCCTCTTGAACTACTGACCTTATGATTAACAGCCCAATGAGTAACCCTCTAAGCCACTCTATCGGCTAATAGGGGGCAAGAAAAAGCCACAACAACCAATGTTTTTCTCTGCCTAATAGAGGCAGTGGAACTATGCAACTCCTTCCTACCTGACAAAATGCCGTGTCCCGAGGAGAGCTGGCCAGCACAGGGACGGACAGCTGTGAGCCCCTCCCCGTTCCAGACAGCAGAGCTCAGTGAATCTAGTCTGAAATTTTAGGCTCGCTGTCAACAAAAACTGCCAAAAATTCTTCACACCGCTTGCTGAAAAGACCAATCCTTGGCAGATAATTTTCATTGCTGGTTTTCAACTGCGTTGGCTAATGAACTCGATGCGTGTGCTATAAGAAACGTTGAAAATCACCAGAATGCACAGAGAATTTAAATCACTCACAGCCCTGCTATTCATCATTCCAGCAACAGATCATGGTGTGTGGTCTCCACTGCCCCCTCCCCCCCAAAAAAAAATGAAGTCGTGGTTTTGTACGCTTTTTTGAAGTTCACAAAAAATATAGCATTTCCCTGTATCGTTAGACATTCTTCCTCCATATACATTTAAAACACTAAATGGTTGGATTTCTCAACCATGGCACTCTTGACATTTGGGTGTAATTCTTCCCATCCTGCATATTGTGGTGTTCAGCAAGATTCCTGGCTTCTATCTACTGTGCCAAGAACATTCCTGTTGTGACAATCAAAACGTCTCTGAACTTGGCCAAATGCCGGGGTTTGAAACCCCAGTAAATGTCCTGGGATCCTGCATAATTTGACACAAAACCCCCTGAGAAACACTGCTTCATAGTGTTTCCTGCTATTTAGATGCCATGATTTGCTTACAAGTTTTGTTTGTTCCATTGTACATAGGGTACAGGAGCCGGGATGAGTCAGAACAGACTCTAACAACAGTAGCAACAACGGCAACGTGTTATTTGCTAGCTACCGATGTTCCTGATAGTTGCCCAAGGGCACCTAACAGCTTGTTATTTTATTAGAGACATAGGTGATTCATAAATGGTGCTGGGATGAATATGTCTGTCTGCCTGTTTTACACATTGGTGGAGTGTTTAGGTGGCTTTCTGGCTCACAAGAGAGCTTATTTTCAAGGCCTTTAATCTATACTGTCAATTCTTTCTTTAAAATATTAGTTCAGCAGATGGACATTGGACCTCCACTCAATGCAAGAACACTTTGTTCTATTAAACTGGCATTCCATGATGATAGCCTTCCCGACTCAATCACTGAAGACAAATGCGTGCATAAGCAAAAGTGGTGAAGAAAGCTGATGGTGCCTGGCTATTAAGAAATATAGTATCTGGGGTCTTAAAGACTTGAAAGTAAACAAGCGGCCATCTAGCTCAGAAGCTACAAAGCCCACATGGAAGAAGCACACCAGCCTGTATGACCACAAGGTGTCAAAGGGATCAGTTATCAGTCATCGAAGAACTAAAGTTTATATCATTATAAATGACGGGGAGAACAGGTTGGAGACCCAAAGCTCATCAGGAGGTGACATGACATCCCCCTACAGAAGGGTCATGGGGAGGAGATGAGCCAGGCAAGCTACAGTGTAGCAACAATGAAATATGCATCTTTCCTCTAATTCTTAAGTGCTTTCTCCCCACCCACTATCATGATCTGAATTCTACCTTACAAATCCAGCTAAACCAGGGGATCTACACTGGTATGGGTAGGAGCCAGAAACATGGCGAATTCAGGACAGATGATCCCTTCAGAACCAGTGGTGAGAGTGGTGATACCAGGAAGGGAAGGTGGCGTAGAAAGGGGGAACCAATTGCAGGGATCTACATATAACCTCCTCCCTGAGGTATGGACAGTGGGGAAGTGGGTGAAGGGAGACATTGGACAGTGTAGGCTATGACAAATAATGATAGTTTATAAATTATCAAAGGTTGATAAGTGAGGGAGCGTGGGGAAGGAGGGGAAATACCAGGAACTGATACCAAGGCCTTAAGTAGAAGGGGGATGTTTCAAGAATGATAATGGCAACAAATGTACAAATGTGCTTTGCATATAATAGCTATATTGATTGTGATAAGAGTTGTATGAACCCCCCAATAAAATGATTTTATAGAAAATATGTCTAGTTTAGTTCTTGCTAGTTCTCGGGAACTATCATTTTTATTTATTTAAATCTTTGGGGGCTCTTACAACTCTAATCACAATTCACATATACATTCATTGTGTCAAGCACATTTGTACACTGGTATAGGTAAGAGCTCAAAACACAGGGAATCCAGGATAGATAAATCCCTCAGGACCAACAGCAAGAGTAGCGATACCAGAAGGGGAAGGGGAAGGTGGGGGCAGAAAGTGGGAACCCATCACAATGGTCAACATATAGCTGCATCTCAGGGGGACAGACACCAGAAAAGTGGGTTAATGGAGACAGCAGTCAGTGTAAGACATGAAAAAATAATAATAATTTATAGGCTATCAAAGGTTCGTGAAGGAGGGGGAGGGAAATGAGCTGATACCAAGAGCTCAAGTAGAAAGAAAATGTTTTGAAAAGGATGGTGCCAACAACTGTACAAGTGGGTTGATACATGGATTGTGATAAGAACGGCAAGAGTCCCTGATAAAAGGATTAAAAAACAAAACAAAAAAGGATCATAATTTTTAATGATCTTTGCAAAGATGATTTTTTTATACAATTGAAAGAAAACAATCATTCCAGTTGCCTTTCATCTTAACACTTTCCTTTTGCTTAGCCTGCCAGGATGTCAGGGTTTCTATCCTTATCTCCATCACTAGCAAACTCGGTAAGAATAAAAATGTTGACAAAGATAGGGACTTACATGCCTGGGGTCAAGCAGTAGAATCTCCTTGTCCATCCTTACAGATACAATGGAAAGGCCAAGTCTTCTGGGCCATCCAAACTAAATGCTCGTAACCGACAGAAGGTGGAAGCAGCCTAATGGTCCATAAACAAATGGGTAACAAAATGTCACGAATGTCCACTTTTCTCTAGTTCTTCAATGCTCCCTCCCCCTGCCCCCCAATCAGGACCCCAATTCTACCTTACAAATCCCGCTAGACCAGAGAATGTACATTGGTACAGAGAGGAACCAGAAACACAGGGAATCCAGTACCGATGAGCCTCTCAAGACCGTAGTGAGAGTGGCAATGCTGGGATGGTGGGGGGAAGGTGGGGTAAAAAGATGGAACCAATTACAAGAATCTACACATAACCTCTTCCCTGGGTTACAGACAGCAGTAAAGTTGGTGAAGGGAGATATCCGACAGTACAAGATAGGACCAAATAATAACAATTTATAAATTATTGAGAGTTGGATGAGGGAGCAGGAATGGAAAAAACGAGGAGTGAATACCAAAGGTTGGAGTGGGAAGCAGAAATTCTGGGAATGATGATGGCAACACATGTACAAATGTGCTCGACACAATGGATGTATGTGAGGATTGTGCTAAGAGTTGTATGAGTCCCCTAAAGATGATTTAATAAAAAATAAAAATAATAAATGTAATGTATCCATACAATACGATGTTGTTCCACCATAAAAAGACATTAAATCGTGCTGCGTGGTTCCTAAAATCCTGATACAGCACGGGTGGACCTTGACAACATCATGCTGAGGGAAATACGTCAGACGCCAGAGGACAAATATTGTATGTCCTACTGACATGAAATCTCTTGACTGGCAGAGCCATAGAGACAAGCAATAGAGTAAAGGTCATGAGGGGCTGAGGAGAGGGGAGGGGAGAAGTTATTGCTTATGAGGTAATGTTTCTGAACAGAAACTGAGCTTTCATTTAGTGATGGCAAACTTCTGAAAAGAAGTAATGTTAATGGTTCTACAAGTGCCAGACATTGAAATAAGATTCAGAAGTGGATGTGAAAGGAGGGCTATCATTGATGATGGTGGGGGGCCTTGGCAGGAAGCAGAGAAGAACCAGAAAGAAACTCGTCTGTATTTCACAATGTAAAGTCTTTCAACTGTGCAGACCAGGACACACTGTGGATAACAGTGAGAATGGGGAGTCCGGAACACTTCCTTGTGCGTATGTGGAACCCGGACCTGGACCTAGGGGCATCTTTCAAACTGAACAAGGAGATACCTGTGGTCTAAAATCAGGAGGAAATTGTGTCAGGGTTGTGTCCTTTCATCATTCTTGTTCAATCTGTGCGCAGAGCAAACAACAGGGGAGGTTGGACTCTGAAGAGCATGGTGCCAGGATTGAGGGAAGGCTTAGTAACAGCCTGTGATACACAAACGACATTCTGTCTGATAGCAAAGTCATCTGCCTCACGTGACGAGAACTTGAAGCACTGACTGATAACAGTGGGAGACTTTGGACACTCTCCAGTCTGGATTAGACCTCGACATAAAGGAAACTGGAATCCTCACAGCTGAGCCGCTACGCAGCATCGTGACACAGGAAGGAAAGGTTGACGCTGTCAGACTCGCCGTCAAAAAGTGAAATGACCTACTGGGTCGGGCACAGGTGCTGCACATGGCCTGTTTCAAATGTCCAAGACCTGATGATGTGAAATCTTTGGCTCACCAGCTGGGGTGCGTTTCTTTTAGGTGGACTCGGCCTTTAAGACAAGCCTTTAGGAGACCAAACTGTCAAGTCTCAAATAGGGTCGTGTCAGAAGAACTAATTGTGCTTATTCAGGGCTTAAGATTAAATGCCAGCTCAAAATTCATGCATTTATCTATGGCTTATATAGGATCCTGGTTCACTTTTAGAGACAGCCTTATCATTTTATTGGAGGATATTATGAATCATGCCTGTGATGCACATGGTAACTCTCTGGAAAGTATCATTAAGTTATGCAATGGCATAGAGTTTAAAATAGAATGGTATTAGAGTTTCAATTCTGAGTGCTCAGGTTGCAGGCGGGTCTGGAAGACAGAGAAAGCCCAAACTCCATTTGTAGGGTCTTCACATGAGCAAGCCTCTGGTGAGTCCCTCTGACGCACCATTGGCCAGGGATGTGAGTGACTTTGCTATCGGACAGAATACATTGGACAGTGGGCTATTTTAGGTGTAGTTAAGTTAAAATTTAACAACTTATCATTTATTCTCCCTTTTGACTCATTGTAAATTTGTTCTCTGTCTTAGTATTTTCAATTTTCTCATCAGTTAAAGCTTTTCTGTTTTATTTTGTAGTTGTTGTTGGTTAGTGTGTGTGTGTGTGGGGTTGGTCTTGTTTGGATTTGGGTTATTTTTTGTACATTTTTCTGTCTATGAAATGTTATGTTCATCGGGGTAGACAAACAAATTCATGGGTGTGCATATGTGTATGAGAAAGAGCCTTATATACAAGAGCAATTGAATATGGGGAAAACACCCCAGCCAGTCCAGATCAAGTCCATAAGACCGATATTAGCCCATAGGTCTGATACCAGTCTATCAAGCCTTCTTCAGACTCACAACACATGCAGTAATGCTGAATGCAGGCAGATCACGAGCCAGTGGATGGAAAGTCTTGTGGATCCAGTGGCAGTGGAAGCATCTCAGAGCTGGCGTGGGTCCTTCTGCTCCAGGACTCTGGGGCAGCTTCATGTGTCTGTTAAATAGAATTGCTTCATAGGGAGTGTATATATCCACCTACAGGGGGCTATTTATCTCCTTAGTATCTCTAAATGAGGTCTTCATGCTGAGACCTGATTGACAGGCTAAACTCCATCCCATTCACTCTTAGTCTCGAACTAACAACAGATAACATAACTACCACACACAGTAATCAGATAAATAGTTTCTTAAAGTTGTGGCTGGGAAGTTGGAGGGGAGATGGGCGGCTGATAATGAGCATAAAAAAGAAGAAAATGTTCTGAAGAAGATCATGATGCTGAGTGTACAACCCTTTTTTAATGTGATTAAGCTTTGAATTGTATGATATGTGAATTATATGTCCATAAAACATATCTTTTAAAGTGTGAAAGAGCAAAAATGTCACTTTGCAGACTAAAGTCTGCCTAACTCTAAGCCATGGTCTTTTCTATTGCTTCTTGTGCACGTGTGTAAGAACTGATGCACTTGAATTATGGTGTTGGCAAACAATACTGAATCTACCTGTGTGGCAGTTACATAATCTGTTGTCAGTTTGAGACTTATGAGCGAAGGGGTGGAGTTTCCCTGTCAATCAGGCGCAGCTTGATGACCTCATTTGGAAGCTCTAAGGAGATAAATAGCTCGTTGGAGGCAGGGCACATGCTCAGTCCCTGTGAGACATTCTTGTTGACAAGACGCATGGAGACAGGCTAATGGAGCCAGAGTCTCAGAGCTGGAGAAGCCCCATGGGAACCACTGCCAGCACTGAGATGCTTACGATGCCACTGGATCCATAAGGCTTTCCACCCGCTGGTCTGTGGTCTTCCTGCATTCAGTATCATTGCATGTGTTTTGTGAGTCTGAAAAGCACTTGATTGGTAGCAGACCTACGGGTTAATATCAGACCGATGACTTGATCGGGACGGGGCTGGGATGTTTTCTCAATATTCAATTGCTCTTGTATATAAGGCTCTTTCTTATACACATGTGTGCTTATGAATTTGTTTCTCTAGTCTACCCAGACGAGCACACCATGAACAACTACTACAACAATGATTCTCGACCTTCCTAATGCCGTGACCCTTTCCAATGGTTCCTCGTGCTGTAGTGACCTTCCAACCACAAAATTATTTTCATTGGTACTTCCTGTCATTTTGCTATTGTTATGAATCGAGTAATCCCTGTGAAAGGGTGGTTCGACCCCTAAAGGGGTCATGACCCACAGGTTGAGAACCGCTGTACTAGAAGCAGGAACAGATCTGCCTTGGGAAAAGTAGTCAGAATGCTCCTTAGAGGCAAGGATGGGGACTTCCTCTCACCCTCTGTGGACATGTCACCAGGAGGGATCCATCCCAGAGAAGGACACCAAGTTTGGTTAAAGAGAAGGCAGTTACAATGAGAAAGACCTTTCACAAGATGGACCGACACAGGGACTGCAACAGCGGGCTAAACATCAATGATGGTAAAGTGCATGCAGGGCCGACAGCACTTCTTTCTAGTCTAGTGCCCTTCAGTCAGAAGCAATTGATGCCACCTAATGACAGTGAATGATACATGTAAAGGGAATAACTGTCTCACTCCTATTGTTTTCTAATTCCTACCTCACAAATAAATATTGTCAAGTTCGATATGTATTCTTGCAAACCTTTTTGTTGTGTGTACAAATGTATTGTCTGCTTGTGTGTGTAAACATATGTGTGTATGCCTATGCCTGTATGTAAAGATACATAGCTAGATGTATATTCTCAGAGAACTCTTTTCCACTATGAAGACATACACATTGTTCCTTTTGGTACTTGTACATATGTCTCAAATGTATTTTGATTTAAGAAATGAAGTGGAAATCTGTCTTTTTTTTCCTCTTTTCCCTTCAGACCCATGAACTGCTTGCCCCCAAATCATCCTATGTAATTTCTCTTTTCTTCATGGTCCTGACACTTTTTACCTCATAATAAAATTTCAGAATATGCTTGAATCCTGTAATTTATGTTCTGGTCCACTGATCTGTCTATTATCGTTCTAATTATCTTCTCATTTTATTTTTAGAACGTCCTGGCTGATTTTGCTTTCTTTTTTCTTTTTTTTTTGAGTGACACTTTCTCTCTTGGATTTAACTTCTTGATACTAAGTATTCCCTTTGACAGCGTGCACAGAAATAAAAGGTGTGGTGTCTCACTGTCTTCTCTCGCCCATTAATTTCACTTAGTTGGAGTCCAGCTGTGAGCCATGGCGGCTTGCCTTGAGACTCGAACTTTCCAGAAACTTCGGCGAGGCCTGCTATCTGTGGGTGCTTTTATGATCCAAGTTCCCCTCCCAGCACAACCCCACTGGGTTTGGTAGATAGGTCTCCCTCTTCTGTTTCCAGGAGACCAGTTCAATAGCAAGGTCAGGACTTCCCCGTTCTCCTGGGCCACAGCTTCTCCTTCAACACCAAGGGCACATCCTCTATGAGGGTCATCTTCGAGGCCTAGCCAGAGAAGAATGCCCACCCTCCATGCCTGCCCACATCCCAGGTGCCCTCCTGTCTCAAAGCCAAAGCCTGGTACCATGCGGAAAGGGACGGAAGGGAGGCCTGCCATTCGCTTTGGGCCCCTGGAAACTGGACACCGGAGGGGCTGGGTTTCCTGCAATCGCATGTCTGTTTTACCACTCCTCCCTCTGGAAAAGGCGGAGTTCGACCGCCTCTTCTGCCTTTCCCCAGGGACCACAATTCTCAGCCCGGGTTGCATTTTAAATCACCGGGTAGCTAGTGGGTATGAGTTAGGCCCCCGGGTGCAAGATGGGGCTTTGTACTCCGTCAACAGCTGCCATCTCAGAAACCCACAGGGACTGACGTGATGACAGTGAGTGTGGTTTGGGGGGGGGGGTTGGGAATCTTTAAAAGGTTCTGAACACATAACCTAGTGGCAATGAATTTGGCTGAGATCCACAGCCTGAAACCACCAGCCGCTCCTCAGGAGATCGAGGGCACGTTCTCCTCCCGGCAAGAGTTCCCATCTCAGAAACGCACAGGTGCAGTGCTCCGCTGTCCTCTGGGGCTGCCAGCCCCTCCCAGGCAGTGAGACTTGGTTTGAGGGTTCCGGTTCGAGGACCATCAACAGCGTCGAGGACAAAGCCCCCACAGACAAAGTGGGTCGGAATCTCTGGGACCGGCCCTCGGACACTGCTATTTCTCCACAGGTCCCTGGGTTGTTTCAAGGGGCCAGCAGAGTGGACAAACAGTGGGCTGAGTGCTCCTCCAGGCCTCATCCGTTACAATGCTCTCCCCTTCCAGCAGCAGGACTGCGAAGCCGAAAACGCGTGGGCCCGTCGAAGGACAGAAGCTCTGGCAACATGACCCTCTGAAACAGCGGTTCTCAACCTGTGGGTTGCGGCCCCTTTGAGGGTCGAATGACCGACCCTCTCACGGGGGTCACCTAGACCCTCGGAAAACATATTACAGTTCACATTGCGGTTCATAACAGTAGCAACATGACCGTTATGAAGTAGCAATGAGATCATTTTATGGTTGGGGGTCACCGCAACATGAGGAGCTGTATGAAAGGGTTGCAGCATTAGGAAGGTTGAGAACCCCTGCTCTTAAACATTGAGAAAACCTTATTATGATTCGAAAGTTATTCTCATCTTCCAAGAGCAGGTAGCTTTGATTTCTGGCCGATGCACGGACAGCCAACCACCCATTTGCCAGTGTGTGGGGGTGGTGGTGGTGGTGGTGGTGGTGGTGGTGGTGGTGGTGAGGCTCTCCGGTGGGTCAGACCTCAGCTCTTGGCTTCGCACGAGAAAGGACTCACACGGAAGCCTGGTTTGAGATCCAGGGGGGGTTTTCTGCAGGAGGGGAGGAGTTTCAGGTTCTACAGTCTCAGAAGAACACACTCTATTTCAGGGGAGTGTGTCCTTTTCCAAGCCAGGAGCGAGCTATGCCTCTGGGGCTCCCCACTCAACAAGGGCAGCCTCATGGGACCACGCACCTCCCGGGGTGAACCGAGGCCAGAGAGGGGAGGGAGAAGGAGAGGCTGTGGGGCGGGCACATGTGGGGCCCAAGCAGGCCTGGAGCAGGCACTGAGGGGCCCGCTCAGGTGGGGGTGTGTGTGCCTTCTACCTCCACCTGCTTCTGACTGGGTATCAAGGCTACCCCCCACCCCCTTGCAGGGTATTTTAGTGCTCTGGCTGGGGACACATGGTTGATGATATTGGTCAACCCCATTGGCTGAATTAAGCCCACCTGAGTGGAGTCATCTGCCTGGGCCTAGTTTGGGCCGCCCTGGTGAAATGCCCACTTGGCTGGGGAGGCAGAGGTGGGGGTGGGGTGGGGACCTGAATTGGAGCATGCCTAGTTGAAGTCTTGAGGGGTGGCTAAGGCTCGCCCGATTTTCTTCCCAACCTCCTTTACGAGGGCTTGTACAGGCGTGGGAGGGACAACCCCTGTCCCCGTCTCTTAGTTCCCTCGCAAGTGCTTCCTTGTATATTGCTATGAGGCAGAACATGCTTTAGCACAGCTTCCAGACCAAGATGGACTAGGAAGAAAGATGAGTCAAGCCACTTTTCAGAAGGCCAGGCAATGAACACCTACCTCCTTTGTTTTGAGACCGGAACTGGAGGGTGTCTGGCTACCTCCACTGAACTTTTTGATCAAAGGATCCATACAAGAATACTGATCAAAGGCAGGGTGGGGGAGCTGCGCAGGACAGAATTTCAAATTTCCATTCACTCTAGTCTGAGATCACACCCAAGCTATCCCTGGAAGTCCACGTTAAAGCAAAACAGCAGTTTAGCTTCCAAAAGCGAAAAACAAACTCACTGGCCTGCCGTGGATCCCGGGTACTGAAAAGGGCCCTCCTTGAGCAGCGTGAGCTTTGCGACTTACCCGTATAGCATCCAATTGACGACCACAGCAACTCCACGATTAGCTGGGGTCTGAATGATGCAATTGACATTGCGTGGTGCAAACTGTCTCACTCTCCTTCTCTGGGTTGCTCCCCCCCCAAAAAAAACCTCCCTCTCTGCTCCCTAAATTGTACACGTGGGAACCGGTGTGTCCATTCTTAACAACAAGGTAAGTGAATCTGGGAGGCGGGCGGGGGCTTGTACAGCTTTCTGATCCATCAGTGGCCCGCCACCAACCACCGGAGAGAGCGTGTCAGACCACGTGGGCTGTGTCCGTGTGCCGGGGTCCCCCTGAGTCCGGGCAGACACCGTGGCAGCTGACAAGAACACACTCTATCGATACTGCTTCGTCCTTCTCCCCAGAACGGTCTCTCAGCAACATACAAAGGTGGACACGTGCCCACGTCATGGTGCAGCAGTGATCTCGGCTCTCCGACTCCCCGTGTACCACAGCAGGTGCCGGGAGCACCCTCCTTCTGTTTGCGGGGACCATGGAGAGGGGGGCGCAGCCCGTGCCGAGTGTCACCGTGGCTGGTTCATTCTGCCCGGAGTCTGCCAGGCAAACGTCGCCCGGGCTTTCATTCTGGCCAGCACCTGGCTGCCTTTGATCCTTTGGCCTTTCACAGCATGGAGAGAAATTGGTCTGGGTTTTGGAATGCCTCAAATTGCAAAATAAATGATTGTGTGGAAGTGTCGGGGCGGAGGGGGTGTTTATCAGAATGCAAGCAGATGCTTCCTCTTTAGAAGCCTTTGACATGTCAGCAGATAAAAGAGGTCCCCGGAGAACTTAATGACTCGAAGAGCACACTGGAGGAAACCAAGCTCCCTGTGGCAAAAACATTATTCATCATCTTCTCTTCATCTCTTCTTAGCCCCTCCATCACCCAGGGTTCTTGCTTTTCAGAAGTAAAAGCCAGACCGGGTTCTCTTCCACAGAGAGGGGCTTGACTGACAGGATATTGGCAGCTCACGGATCCATAGGCACCAAAGAATCGGGTTTGGAAACGGACGCGAGACCCAGGCAACCAGGTGGAGGCGGGCGCAGTGCGCACAAAGGCCATCTTTGAGAAGCGTCCATTTGGCCGGATGGCCCCACTGCCTGGACGCTGCTGCGGCCACCCGATGCCACCACATCCAACCTGGCCAGACTCACTGCCATCGAGGGGATGTTGACTCAAAGTGGGCCCTGGTGGCACAGTCGAGCGGCCCCTGTGGGTTGCTGAGACGGTACACCTTCCCGGAGCAGAGGGACTCCTCTTCACCCAAAGAAGTGGCTGGTGGATTTCAACGGCCACCGTCTGGTCCTCAGCCCAGCACGCCCCCGGGGCTCCTTTCAACTCCACAGCGTCTGTGCAGAAAAAGAGCCTGGCCTTAGCTGTCCCCTGTCTCAGGCAGGCAGGGTCTGATCGGCCGGCACTGGTCTGGTGACAGGGCCAGGAACATCTCCTCACGGTGTGGCCCTGGACGCACCCTTACGGAACCCACCAGAAAACCAGGTGTTGTCAGTTGACTCCGACCCGCGGCTGCCGTGTGTGCTTTGCCGTGTGTGCAGATAAGAGCCAAGTGACCAGATTTTAAGCAGGTCACCATTGACCAGGGGTGGGCGGGCGGGGGTGGGGGAAGTGGTGTTCTTGATTAAAAATTTGTTCTATATGGAGCAACAAAAATGTTCATAGAGTGCAAAAACAATATTGTAATGTATTTATGTAATTTTGAAACGTCGCAGGACACGGGACAAATTGTTAAAAAGCGGGACGTCTGGTCACCTTTTAGGGCCTTTCTCTCAAGGAACTAGGGCAGCTTTGACCCTATAGCCTCTCAGTCCCCCAGACCTTGCCCTTCGGTGCCACCCAGGATTCCTCTCAGCCTACCACAGAGTCCCTTCAGTAGGAAAGGTTCTTTTTCGGGGGGGGGGGAGGGTGCCCCCACTCTCAACATTGTAGTTACATTACTGGATGACCCTGTAAAAACACCCTCTCAACACAAACTCGTAGCCACTGATGGACTCTGACTTACAACATCCATGTAAGGTGGAGCAGAATAGCCTCTGAGCTTTCTGAGACTGTAGTTCTTGGCAGGAGTAGACAGTCTCGTCCTTCTCTCAAGGTTTTAAGCTTGTGACCTTGAGACCAGCAGCCCCACACATAGCCTACTCTTCCATGAGGTCATCCTTGAAAATATCTGCAAGACCAAAGAAAAAGACCCCGGACTGCTATCAACTCGTAGTGACCCAGTAAACAGGGATTCTCAAACGACAGCCTGGGGGCCACATGTGGCCCGCTGAGGACATTTATCCGGCCCGCCGGGTGTCTTTGCCACGCTGCCTGTCCTGCTTGGCAGACGATTCATCCCGAACCTGCAGTGAATTTGCTCAGAGTTTTGTTTTGTTTTTTAACTATAGTCTAGCCCTTCAATGGTCTGAGGGACCGTGAACTAGACCCCTGTTTACAAAGCTTGAAGACCCCGCTCTAGGACGTAACAGAACTGCTCTGGTGGGTGTCTGAGGCTGCAACTTGTCACGAGAAAGGAAAGTCCCCTTTTTCTCCCTCACAGAGGCTCGTGGTTTCACTCTGCTGATCTTGAGGTCAGTGGGCCATGCCAGGTGTAACCACTACACCACCAGGGCTCCTGGTGAGTTTAAAGATCAAAATAGTATCATCTTGACTCTTCCTCTTCAAAATCAGAATGCCGTCAGTAGCACACAAAGGCTTTCCTTGGAACAGAAGTCATCTCTGACTGCATTGTCCTTCGAAACTGAGCTGCAGAATCACAACACACTTTAATTGCCGCAACCACAGCTGGGTTAACTTCCTTCGGTGTCAGCGCACACCTCTCTTAGAGCGGGGGTAGCACATGCATCCTTCTGACTCTCGGAAAAAATGAATCATGCTGACAGTGGCACCATTACCTTTAAAGCCACCTTTGTAGTTCTTAGTTGGCTAAATCACTGTGAGACTTACAAACACGAGGTTTGAAAACACCACCACCCAGAAATGTACCCCACAAGCCATCGGACCTTCCTAATCTCTCCGAAGACTTTCATGCATGTGTTCCTCAGCGGATCACTGGAAGTAAGTCTGGGGCCCATGGAAAGGGAACGTGCCCCTCACTGCTTCAGAGGGGGCCCTGTGGTCTCCGTCTGACGAGGCAGGCTTCCTAGTGGAAGGTTTGGAAGCTAGGTGCAGGTGAGCTAGGAAGGAGGTGTGTCAGGGGCCTGCAGGCGGCGGTGTCCCCAGCAATGGGGCAAGGCTGCAGCGTGGTGGGTCACTGACTGCTCCTCGAGAAGCCACCCATGGGTTGTCACCTGCCTCCGAGTGACCCTGGTGCGCTAGGTGGGAGCTGGAGCAGCCCCCGTGGGGATTTCAGTAGCAATGACCTGGTCTATTCTCTCAAGGCACGGCCGAGGGGGCTTGAATCTCCATATTTGGGATTAGCCACCAAGTGCTCTCCCCACTGAAGGACTCCCCGTAGACTTCAGATGAGTTTTAAAGACCCCGATCATCTCAGGGATGCTTACAAACACACGGACATATCATCCTTCCCACTGCTTCCTCCTCTGCACTTTGAAGCAGTGACAACGACTGGGAAAGAAGTTCCAACGTGCTGGATAAATCATTAGAAGGACTTCTCAGGCTGAGCACCGGTGGCGTAGTGGTTGTGCGCGGGACTACGGCCCACTGGGACGGAGGTTCAATTCCAGCAGTGGGGCTGGGCCTCCTACTTCCCACCACCGGAGAGCATTGATGCCCGTCCCCCCCCCCCAAAAAAAAGAAGGACTTCTCCCCCTCCCCGCTCTCCCTTTAACAAACTCTACAGGATTCCACACCAAACGTCTCCCCAGTGGGTTCGTACACATCCTCCTGACTGGTGGAATAAACCCTGTTAGGAGAAGTCTTTATTTTAAAGTCCCCAAAATTAAAGACAGCAGACCCCATTCGTTGGTATTATGACTGGAGAGCCGTCTGGTGGTCCCATGCAATGAAACACGGAAATGTCATGTGGCCCAGGCTTCCCAATCCCAGGCGCACACACACCCAGGAGAAGGGGAGAATGACAGAGGACTGTCAGTTCAAGGGTAGAAACAGCAGAGCCGACATGGGCAAAATCAATAGTTAGGGCACAAACACCAATGTACCACGTCGTGGCACTTACTTAATCTCACGTCAACTTGAACAAAGGGGTGGGGTCTAACCTGTCAATCAGGTCATAGCCATTGAAGCAAGCCTTTGTGTGGGTCTGTCCTTCTCCTGAGGATTCTGGGAACTCCTGTCTTCCTCTCTGGAGGTGGGACACACACACTCTCTCTCTGCTACACCTTCCTGTTGACAAGTCACAGGGAGCTATGCTGATGAAGCCGGAGTCCTGGAGCTGGAGGAAACCCACACCAGCGAGATGCTTCCACTGCCACTGCATCCATAAGACTTCCCACTCACTGGCCTCTGATCTTCCTGCACTCAGCGTCATTGCATGTGTAGTGTGAGTCTGAAGAAGACTTATGGATTGGTATTGCACATATGGGCTAATATCAGACTTATGGACTTGATCTGGACTGCCTGGGATGTTTTCTCAACATACAATTACTTTTGGATATAAAACTGTCTCTTAAACACATATGAGTCTCCCTGGATTTGTTTCTCTCATAACCCAGATTAACACACACACATATATACACACAATGGAATCTTATGAAGCCAGAAAAAGAAATAAAGCTTTGTTAAAAACAAAAAGCCTTTTTCTTAGAACCTAAGGAAACAGAGTAGATTGGTGGAAATGAAATTCTGCTGCATGCCACCCCCACCCCCACCTCAGGTGAGCAGGGAGAGCATTATGCTGAGTGAAATAAATCAGTCACAAAAGACCAAATCCTTTAGACCTCAAGTCTATGAAATAAAAACATACATAAGAACCAAAGCTTATGAATGGCTACCAGCGGGGAGGTGGAAGGAAAGATTTTGTTTGGGGGTCACTGAGTTTATGTGGAGCATTTTGGATGAAGGTAGCCCTAACGGTGGCAGCACATGAAGCATGCCATCAAGATCATGCACACATGGGGGTGCTGTATTGGTGAATGATTCGGTGTGTATGTTTTTACCACAATTGAGAAGAAAAAGTACACGGAGGTGGGGGAGTGCAGGGAAGTGAGGACAGAACCCAAGCATTTGAGCCAAGAAACGACACCACCTAGTTGAGTTGTCTGCCCCCTTTCTTCCCCAACCAAAGTCCTCAGTGCTGCGGGAAGACGGCTGAGAGCAAGTTGGGCAAGGTATAGAACTGAGGTAAGGATAAGTCATAACAGACTGCTCCTTGGGGTCTAGTTCACGTGTGTATGGGTTCGTTCCACATAAGCCGGGTGCACACCTGTTTCTGTGCTCAGTAGACAAGTTCTCTCAGTCGTACGCTTGTCTTAGTCTTACCCTCACTGCCCTCAAGTCGATTCTCGCTCACAGCGACCTTCTAGGACAGAGTAGAACCAGGGATTTCTGAGACCGTAACACCTCATGGAGTAGAAAGTCTCTTTTCCCTCCTGTGGAGCACCTGGTAGTTTCGAACTGCAGACCTTGTGGTTAGCAGTCCGGGTGCCTTTTAAAAAAATGCATACTGAAAACAGAACAGAAAAACCCCGCACAAAGATCAGCTAGCTCAAAGGGCTGACCTTTCATGAGCTTTTAAAAGCAAAGTGGAAGTGAATGAAGACCATCTTATGGGATGAATTGTGACCAACGACGTGTCTTAGATTTACTGTCGCGATCCAGGAGAGCAAGGTCAACATAAAGACACTGGCTTTGTATGAGATCTGTGGCGCCACTTAAATTCCAGGCCGAGAGATTGGCTCAGAAGGTGATGGAGACAATTTAGAGGATTCCACAGGTGCCATCGCGACAGTTTTTTGTTTTTTTTTTTAAACAAATATCATAGAACCATCCAGGGGGCTTATTAGGAAGAAGGCTTAAGAAAATTGAAAGCTGCGTTGGTGAGAAAAAGTCTAGGAAAGCTGCATGGTGGAATTGCTTTCTATCTAGACAATGTACCTATTCCATTTTCAAGGGCAGCGGGAACTGCCTTACAATAATCTCATTAGGAAACCTTTCCACATTCACAGCCCCATTCTTTCCCCTTCAGACTTCTTTGTGGTCCCCGAACTCAAAAGGAAAATGGAAGAGGACCATGAATTGCACGCCTGGAGACTATCCAGACTGCCCTGTCACTGCTGTGTAACGAGAGGAGCATGGGCTTCTGCGGAGAGGGTGAGAGACTTGGAACACGAGCTTCAGAAGTGCACGTGGAGGATGTGTCAGGAGAGCACAGCTTCCTGTTTGGATGCTTTTCTGTTTCATGAAGCTTCGGTGCTCTTTAGCAATACTTTCTGCCTTGCCCTCCCAGATCTGGTTAGACTGTCCCTTAGGAAAAAGGATGAAAATTAGAAAGCTGTGAACTCATTCTAGAAGAGATGATAACTCGGAAACAGAAGGACATTCCGTATAATTGCTTCCAATCCTAAGTGTGGTAGGGTGAAATTTCTTAATCTGGTGTTTCTATTCATGAGCCCAGGGGCTGTAGGGGGTCACAGGCTGGGAGGCTAACCACGAGCTCAACAGTTTGAAACAACCAGTCGCTCTTTGGGAGGAAGATGAAGCTCTCTGCTCCGACAAAGAGTTACCATCTTGGAGATCCAATCCTGTCTTAAATCAACTTGATGGGAGGGAGTCCCCGTGTGCCTGCTGAACTCCCGTAGGGTGTGTGTAATACGGAGAGAGGGGGCTGCTCGGTTTTAGTTCACACCTCCCTGGCTCTGGGCATGGATCATCTTCGAAGCATCAGCAGAGAGAAAAACCCCAAGACCATGAGAAGAACACGCCCAAGGTCGCTCTCTGAAGAGGTGGACCCAAGGCCAGAAGCACCGGGCCGTGGCATGGACTGTAGAGCAGAGTGAAGGAGTCAGGCCGGGGCCAGCGGCCGAGGCAAGGGATGCATGAGACGGAGCAGGGGAGCAGCGCCAAGACCGTGGGGCTGTGAGGCTGAGCCCCGGGTGGGCCGCCTGGTTCACCGAGGCAGAGGCCAAAGGATCACGTACGTGGCTGAGCGTTTGAGGGCCAGAGAGACTGCATCCTTATTGTTCACTGATCAGGATTTGTGGTGACCTGTCACTCCCCTAAATAAATCCCCCTTGATTGTCTGTCTTGTATTGTCTGTGAGTTCCATGCAGCCTGGCGACCAATTCTGGAACCCACTGTAGCAATAGAGAGGCCTGAGGAAAAATGGTGAGTGTCAGAACCGTGGAGATCAGGGTGGAGGGTGGAGGCAAGTCTGACCTCTGCTTCTGGGAATAGAGAAACCAGAGGGGGTCGGAGACGGCCCTCGTGCCAATGACGCAATGAGACCTCCAAAAAGATTACCGAGTACTGCTTTCACCATACAGAAAGGTGATGCGTCTTCTTGCTGTTCAAATGTTTTGTGAGCATCGGCAAAGGTGATTTATTGTAGCAATTCATAGCTATTTGGCTTTTATTTCTCAAGACAATGCTTGGGGCTGTCAAAACCATGATTTTATTGTGGACAAACCCCTGGCCTTGAATTTTTAGTAACTTTTTTTTTTTTAATATTTAAGCACAATGCCCACATGGGAAAAAAAATTCCTTGGCCCTAATGTCCTGGAAACTATTCAGATTTAAAAGATGTTTATATCCTTTCTCTGAACTGTTGATGTAGATAAAAATCTGTAAACCATGCTAAAAACAGCTCACATTGAGAGATTACCATGTCCCAAATATTAAGTAGACTATTTTATTTAACTCATACAGCAACCCTATACATTGAGTTCTCTTATTATTGAGTTCTTTTATTCCTTATTACCAAAGGAATATTCCTGACATGTGGAGACAAAGATGGGGAAAAGATATTTCTTTATTCCCAGTGCAGAGACCTAAACACTTCCTGACTGGGGAAAATGGCTTAGCTTTCTGACCCAGCCAAGATGACACATGGATGTCGCTGCTGGTCTGCCAATAGTTGTACAAAGGGTTGCATTAGATCAATACTCAGTGTTCACACTGATGTAATATTTTCAATTAAAAGACCATTTTATTGGAGGCTCTTAAAGCGCTGATAAAATCCATACATCAGTTGTGTACATACGCTGCCATCATTGTTTTCTAGACATTTACTTTCTATTGAGCCCTTGGCATCAGCGCCTCTTTATCCCCTTCCTCCCCCCACCCCACCCTCAAGACCCCTAGATAATTAAAAATTATTATGTTCATATCTTACTCTGACTGCTGTCTCCTTCCCCCACGGTGTCTGTTGTTCATCCCCCTGGAGGGGGGTGTGTGTGGTTGTGTCAATCATTGTGATCCGTGTCCTCCTCCTCCCCTCTCCGCCCTTCCCCTTCCTCCCCAACTCTCTCCACCTTCCCCCTACCCTCTGGCATTGCTACTCCCTTCCTCTTCCTGGATTCCACGTCTTGTGAACTCTCATGTCTTCTTTGTGCTTGTGCATGTGCTCCAGTCTAGCCCACAGTGAAAGGCAGGCGAGGGTCACAACAGTGGTAGTGGTGGTGGTGGTGGTGGGGCACTGTTGTGACTTTTGTTGTTAGTTGGTTTCAATTCATGGAAACCCCACATGCAATGGAACAAAATTCTCTGGTCCTGCTCCTTCCTCTCAAGGGTTAACCCTTCTCGATGAGGGTCTTCCTTGCATTTACCGACCCTCTTCTTTAACAAATATGACATACTTTTCTGGGGACTGGTCCCTCCTGAAGACACACCCCAACTTGGTGAGATCAAGTCCCATCATTCCTTTGAAGTGTATTCAATATATATGAATATATCTTGTTTCGAACTTTTGCATTCCAATCAACAGCAATCATCGATGCACCTTGATTGCATGTTTTGATCAGCTTCAGACAGAAGAAGTTGGTGGAATTCTTCAATTGTTTCATCAGTGGCTTTAGTGATGGGTGTGTAAATTTGAGTAATAGTTGGGTTTACCTGGGTAACTTTATTCCTTGTGGGCATATAGTTATTATCCTATCACAGGCGACATTGTACCTCAAAGTGGATCTTGAAATGTTCTTTTTTATGAAGAGTCTGATGGCAGTCCTTCTGCATCTCTCATTCCCAGCATGGCAGACTGTATGACTGTCCAGCTCAAAACAGCCAGTGTAGCTCACCAGTGCCCCAGATATCAATCTTTATGCATCCCATTTCATTTTGGATGATTTCCATTTTTTTCTAGACTCATTCGTTATAGATTCCATGTTCTAGTTATGAATAGCTGATTGTAGTTGTTTCTTCCCAAATTGAGTCATGCCCCGTCTGAAGGTTAAGGTCTGGAACGTTCTGTTCCATCCACATCGTTAGAGGAGACTCTATTTTGGTAGGGCAGTTCTGCCCCATGTCGTGTGCATGTCCTACAGCCTGAGGGACTCACCTTCAGGCTCCAGGCCAGACGAGATTCTCCTCCGATTGATGAAGGTTTCAGTGACTGACCCCACAGGTGGGGGACAGCATTTTCTTTGTTCCTCGTCTGTTCTTCATCTGTGTGGCGGTCACATCTGGTGTCAACCTGCGAAGGAGCAGAGTCTAGCCTGTCAATCAAGTCCCAGCTTGATGACCTCATTTGGGAAGTGCAATAGGAGATGAAGACCTCACTGGAGGCCAGATACACACTCTTCCTGCAAGACATGCCTATTGACAAGCCACGTGGAGCTTGGCTGATGAAGCCAGTGTCCTGGAGCTGGAGGCATCACCTGGAGACCCACGCCAGCGCTGAGACGCTTCCATTGTCCCTGGATCCACAAGCTTTCCCCCCACTCCCACCCCGGCCTGTGATCTTCCTGCATTTGGCATCATTGCAGGCGCTGCATCAATCTGAAGAGGAGTATACAGACTGGCACCAGACATAGGGGCTAGTATCAGACTTAGGGACTTGATCAGGACTGGCCTGGGATGTATTTTTAATGTTCGATTGCTCTTTGACATAATGTTCTCTCCTACACGCCTATGGATGTGGATCTCTGGTCTACCCAGCTTCACGCAGTCTGGAGGCGCAGCTGAAGCCCGTTCCTCTGCCAGGGCTGACACTGCAGGTACTGGAAGTGCTGGTGGCGAGGAGCCTGGGCGCTGCAGGGTCACGCATTGGGCTACAGTCCACATGGTCGGCAGTTCGCAATCAGTTGCCGCTCTTGGGGAGGAAGCTGGACTTTCTGGTCCTGGTCAGCAGTTACCCTCTCAGAACCTTTCGGTGGGATCTCTCTGGCTCAGCATCCACTCAATGGCAGTGTCAGGAGGAGGTGGTGTGGCTTCTGGCAGCACCACAGCAGCAGGCAAGGCAGGCACGGTCCGACCCAGTATTGCCAGTGTGGCCATCTGACAAGCGAGTGGTGGTTTCCAGGCACGGGACCAGGCCGGTAAGATGTCTGGGAGCCCAGTTGGTCCGTTGTGCCCTCCCACCAGCCTCACAGGGAGACAGAGAGGGCCGCAGGGGCCGCAGCAGGCAGAGATGAACGTGGGGCTGGCTGTAACCGATGCCTGAGAAGGCCCTGCGCAGGACCAGGGGGGCAAGCCCCCCCACCGCTCCCCCAAAGCTGAGTGACAGGGCGAGAAGAAGCTGTCCCGATGAAGACTGTACCCCGAGTTGTCCCCGTGACTTCTGAGCATTTCTTATTCCTCCTTGGACCCTGTAGCTTCCCCCATAGACCTCGCAGCTGCAAGGACGGTTTGTGGAAGGTGTGGGAGCTTCTCCACACGTGACTCACGTCCCACCCCCCACTCCTTCCTCCGGCTTGCTGGTGCTGGGCTGCCCATTTCCCTGGGGCCGCCTGTGCCTTCTTTGTCAACGCGCTTCCCGACTAGACCAGAAGCGTTGCGAGGCCCAAGACGTTCTCTCTTCTAGCCACCTCGGTGCCCCCACCCCGACCCCAGGCGCGTGCGGCCCACGGAGTGGGTGTGGGGAAGCGATATTTCCCACACAGTTCCACATCTGAAAGAGTGTCTCGAGAATCCGGCCCAGTGTTTAAAGGCACACTGGGCATAGAAAAGGAAAATCAGAACTAGACAAGAATAATAGAGGACTATCTCTAGACGATAAGATGTGGGGGCATTTACATTTTCCTCACCATGCCTCGATTGACATGTTTAGAATCCTGCAGACACGGGATGCGAAATTGTTTACAACAACATATAAATATAAAGTGAGGGGGAAAGAAGGTGGTGTTGACCAACTCAGGGACGAGGGAACCAGTGATCCAAAATCAGTGGCAAGGAGGGTAAGAGAGGCCTGGTAAGGATTGAACAAAGTTGATGTAACCGAGAGGAATTACTGAAACCCAAATGAAGGCTGAGCATGATAGTGGGAAAAGAGGAAAGTAAAAGGAAATAGAGGAAAGAAATAGGAGGCAAAGCGCATAGAGCCCTAAGTACAGGCATATACATAAATATATATATTTGTTTATTTTTTTGAGCATCACTGCCTTTGGTGGTCATGGGTGCTACCCAGTGCTGCTCCTGAGAGCTGCCGCTGGATTTGAACCACCAAGCCCGCGGGCCGCAGTCCCGCACTCAACTACTTACACCACCAGGACTCAGCCCTATATATTTATATATTATAATGAGAAATAGATCTACATGCATATACTTAAAGTGTTAGTATTAAAGCAGCAGATTGACACTGGGTCTATACACAAGTACTTCCTCAATGCAGGAACACTTTGTTCTATTAAATTGGCATTCCATGATGCTCACCTTCCCAACACGATCACTGAAGACAAATGTGTGCATAAGCAAAAATGGTGAAGAAAGCTGATGGTGCCCAGCTATCAAAAGATACAGCATCTGGGGTCTTAAAGGCTTGACGGTAAACAAGTGGCTATCTAGCTCAGAACTAACAAAGTCCACATGCAGGAAGCACACCAGCCTGTGTGACCACGAGGTGTTGAAGGGATCAGGTATCAAAGAGCTAACAATTATATCATTATAAATGAGGGAAAGTACAAATTGGGGACCCAAAGTCCATCTGCAGGGGAAGTGACAAAAGGGTTGTGGGGAGGAGACGAGCCAGTCAAGGTACAATGTAGCAATGATGATACATACAACTTTTCTCTAGTTCTTCCCCCCTTCCCCTCCTATCATGATCCCAATTCTACCTTACAAGTCCGGCTAGACCAGAGGGAGTACACTGGTACAGATAGGAACCAGAAACATGGGGAATCCAAGACAGATGATCCCTTTAGGACCAGTGGGGAGAGTAGTGATGCCAGGAGGGTGGAGAGAGGGTGGGGTAGAAAGGAGAGCCAATTATAAGGATCTACATATAACCTCCTCCCTGGGTTACGGACAATAGAGAAGTGGGTAAAGGGAGACCTCAAACAGTGTACAACATGACAAAATAATAATAAGGTATAAATTATCAAGGGTTCATGAGGGAGGGGAAAGCAGGGAGGGAGGAGAAAATGAGGAGCTAATACCAAGGGCTCAAGTAGAAAGCAAATGTTTTGAGAACGATGATGGCAACAAATGTACAAATGTGCTTGACACAATGGATGGATATATAGATTGTGATAAGAGTTGTATGAGCCCCCAATAAAATGATATATATACACATATATATACACATATATAAATGGGTTAGATGTAAAATGATATGAGACCTATTTGTTGAGAAGTGGTCCCCTCTGGATAGAGGAGTATTGGTGGCCTAATGGGTGAAGCATGAAGCTGCTAACCTACAAAGTCAGTTCAAACTCACCAGCCATGTCACAGGAGAGAGATGAGACCTTCTGCTACAGTCAATATTTATAACCTCAAAAATCCATAGGGGCAGTGCTACTCTGCCCTATGAGTCAGTATGAGGCAGGACCAACTTGACAGTCATGTGTATAACTCTGGAGGTGACAAGAGCAGATGGCTTTCATTCCTTGATGGCATAGTGATCATGTGTCAGGTGTTAACTGCATAGTCAGCAGTTCAAACACACCAATCACTCCAAGGAAAAAAGACAAGCCTTCTGTGTTTGTTCGGGTAGACTAGAGAAAAAAAATTTATAAACATGCATGTGGATATAAGGGAGAAGTTTATATACAAGAGGAATGGTACATTGGGAAAGCATCACAACCCAGTGCAGTTCAAATCCATAAGTCCGATATTAACCCATATGTCCGATACCAACCCATTAAGTCCTCTTCAGACTCATGAAGCATGTGCAATGACGCCAGGACAATCACAGACCAGTGGGTGCAGAGTCTTGTGTATTCAGTGGTGGTAGAAGCATTTCAGCGCTGGCAGGGGTCTTCTCGTGGCTCCTCCAGTTTCCAGGGCTCAGGGTCTATCAGCTTGCTGCCATGTGTCTTGTCTCCCTAGGACTGAGCTGTGATTCTCTCACCTCCAAGAGGAAATGCTGTGAGACTTCCCAGAATTCTCAGGAAAAAGCCAAGCCCACAAAGAGGTCTCATTGGCTACCTCCAGATTGACAGGCTAGACTCTACCCCTACACTCCCAACCCTGAAATTGACACAAGTACATGACTGCCACATCTTCCCACAGTCTCAAATTTCTATATGTATTATTCAATGCTGTTGTTTATACTGCTATTGATGCTCTTTTCCAAATTATTCCACCACCATTAACATAAACTTAATGCTCCCTCCTTTACCCATAGTAACCACTGGGCAAGTTGAATTCTTTTAGTAGTTTTTGTGCTATACCACTCACATAGCATATACTTCCATGGTTAAATGATGTTTAAAAAGAGTTGTACATTCATCATCACAATCTGTCCCATTGCTTCCTCCCCCCCTCCTGCATTCATCGGTTGCTCCCCAATTCTCTCACCTGCCCCAGGCCCACCACCCCCTCCACATCCCCGATAAACCATAGCATCCATTATTGTCTCTATGCAGCCATTCTTCTGTGCTTCATAAGCTGGGAAGCCCAACAGAAACAAAAAACCCAAACAAGATGGCAAGAACAAAATAATAATGTCAACATGAAGATAAAAACACCAATAAAAAGTAAGAAATAGAAGACCACCATCAAGATGTTAAAAGCCAGAGGGAAAAATTCTGTTGTGGAACAAATGAGAAAGGTTTGCACCTGGGACAAACTCAGCGTGGTTCAAGAGGGAGGTCAGCTGACCAAGTTTCTTATACCAGGGTTGGATTCACCATAACCCAGTTTACAATCATCTCTGTCTGATGGGTCTGATGGGGAAGCCGTGCAACTTCCTGTTGTGGCCAGATGGATCTGCCAGAGGCTTCATCTGACTAGATAATCTGCAGATGGATTTGGGGCTCCTGCTATCCTCTATAACCTTCTACAAATTGGGCGTTCAAAACTTAAGCAATGATACTTTCCCCTTCATATTTGGATGTTGTTATCTACATCATCTTGGGTCACACAACTGGAGTGCTTCTTCCGCCTGGACTTGGTTGAGTCTGTGTGGATTCACTGAGATGGCTGCTTCTTTGATGACAAGCCTTTAAGATCCCAGATATTATTCCAAATCATAGCTCGACACTTCCTGCTTTCTTGGTCACATATTGCTATAACTCCCTTATATAGTCCGGGTAGACTAGAGAAACAAATTTCATAGACACGCATATGGATATAAGCATAAGGTTTATATATGAGAGGAATGGAACATTGAGAAAACATCCCAACCCAGCCCAGTTCAAAGTCATAAGTCCGATATTAGCTCATATGTACGATACCAGTCTATAACGTCTCCTTCCGACTCACGAAGTCACAGGCCAGTGGGTGCAGCATCCCGGCGCTGACAGGGGTCTCCCCATGGCTCCTTGCTTCCAGGGCTCAGGGTCCATCAACAGCATCCAGTGGTGGTAGAAGCAACTCATCGCTGGCAGGGGTCTGCACGTGGCTTCATCCGCTTCAGAGGTCTGGTTCCATCAGGGTAAGGCCGTGTGGCTCCTCCAGCTCCTGGGACGCTGCCATCTTGTCTTGTCCATAGTTCGTTGTCTCTGAGACTCACTCCCAACAACTGGGGAGATAGCTTCTCATCTCCGCGAGGGAAATATCGTGAGATTTCCCAGAAGCCTCAGGAGAAAGCCATGCCCACACAGAGGCCTCATTGGCTACTCAATGACTATCTCCAGATTAACAGGCCAGACTCCACCCCTACATCTCAATCACGAAGTTAACATAAGCACATGACCGCCACATATGCAGTGATCATGCTGGTATGTTATATGAACCAACTGTTCTTGATGGGGGCTAGAGTTCAGTGGGAGCCCAAACCCACCTGCTGGGAAAGACGAGGCTTTCGGCCCCTTTGACGAGCTGTCATCTTGTGGGCACAGGGGCAGTGTCATCATGACTCGAAGCCTGTGAGTTGAGGCTTTTGAGCCTGTCTTCACTCCTTCCTACTCTGTGTGCTTGTCTGCCCACTTTCTATAAAGACGTTACATTACTTTGATCTTCTCTCATTTAAAGATGTCTTTGTATGATACAAAAATGAACTGTAAAAAAAAATTGATCCTTCTGCCTTGGTGTCTGGATTGAACGAACAGAAATGTCCTTTTCTGCCAGTCAGGAACCCAGATGTCCAAGTGTGGGACACTCTAAGGAGGCCTTCTGTATGGGCACTAAGGTCCTTGTGTCTTTTTCTTGCTTCTTGGCATTCTTCATGTGCCATGGCGTCTCTCTTCCCATGTCTGCGCCTCCTCATTCAGGAGCCTTTCATGTCTCACAAGTGACGTCACACCTGCTCCACTGGTAAGGCCTTCCTAACAACGAACATTCTATTCCTGTATGGAATTACATCCATGGGCAGAGCTGGTAAGAGTTGTAGCACCTATTTGGGGGCTGAAATTCAATCTATAATGTTCTCTTGAAATCCAGGTCCTCTGTGTGGCTTGCTGGGTCTTCAAAGATGGGGCAGGAAGACCAAAAAGGACACCAGGAAGGAAGGAATAAGGCAGGAATGGGGGCCTGGAGCAGATGGACATAAACTGCTGACAGGGGGAGAAGGGAGACCCAGTCACAGGAAGAGGATTGTCACAGGTCTCCAGATTAAATGATTTGAACTTTCCCTCATCGGGATTCAGCTACTTGCTTACCTTGAGCCCTAAGTCAGTTGGAGGATATTAGATGAATGAGAACAGATGGAGCGGGGAGTCCAAATCAAGTAGTAAGAAATCTCTATCCGTTTTCAATGGGCTCTTTTAAACAGTAGTGAAGAAAAAAAAATTCTAAAATTTCCCACATGCCTTTTAAGACTGTTTTTCAAAAGCAGCATCTGCATTGGGCTATTCATGACTCAATTTTATTTTGCATTAATCCCAGGTGGTGATGATTGGCCCTTGCAGCGAAGCATAGGGCACATTCCTGGGGTCCCTGGGGATGACCTGGGTAATGGAATAATAACGATAATGAGGATATGGAGAGTCTACCTTGCCACTATGAAATAGAATGCCAAATACAAGTAGTTAATATTCATTGAAAGCAGCATGTGAATAATTAGATAAGAGATAAGTACTTAGTGAAGGCGAAAAAGAGACATTTAGTGAAAAGCTTAACATTTATTTTCATAGCACAGTGAAATAAAAAATGTGAGTTAGTTTTAAAATTCATAGCTTATCTAAGGAAACTCTCTGGGACTTATTGCCTACATAAAAAAATTACTTCAAAAGGATAAATCGAGACTGTATTAGAAAATGGGAGGAATTCAAAGTTCCTTTTCACTAGAATACACATTGATATGTGAAAGTGCTTTTAATTAGAGATAATTAAAATAATAGTCTATATTTAAGATAATTACATACTAAAAGATGTCTCCCACATGAAAGAAACTTAGCTATAAAATTTTCACATGAACAATATCAAGGTATAATACTGTTTCTCTCATTTAGTAGTCTTTTTTTTTTTTTTTAAACTAAACTCTCTTTTAAGTCCACTACCTTCTTCTACTTAGGGGAGGGGCCACACAATGCTAATTTAGAGACCCTCTTTTGCATCAGGCAACCTATTGCAGAAGCTCTCTCTAAACAGCCAAGATGTCACTTTAAAGATTAAAGTGTGAGGGCTGAGCCCCGGTGGCGCACTGGTTGTGCGCGGGACTGCGGCCCACTGGGTTGGAGGTTCAATTCCAGCAGCAAGACTGGACCTCCTACTTCCACCACCAGAGGGCAGGGAGGCCCAACAAACAAACAAAACAACAAAAACAAACAAACAAAAAAGATTACAGCCTACCTGGCCCAAACCAGGTCGTTTCAATTGCTTGACATGCATGCCAAGGCTAGACAATGTCTAAGGAAAGCCAAGGAAGAATCGATACTTTTGAATAGATATTGCTGGTGAATGTGGACTATGCCACGGGCTGTCCAAAGAACAAGCAAGCCTGTCTTGGATGCAGTACAGCCAGGGGACTCATGGGAAGTGAGGCTAACCCGACGGCAGCAGGCATGCGTGGGACGTGTTCTCAGGAAGAGGCTGCCATGCATGGCCCAACACAGGCTTGCTGGCAATGAGGAAGTCCTGCGATGAGATGGTTTGCCGCAGGAACTGCAAGAACGGGCTCAAAGACAGATGGGGTGGTGAGGATGGCATCAGGGAGGGAGGTCGCGCTGAGCTGGGACAGACTGGATGGAGAAACGGCCCTGGATCAGGGGGCTGGGGCTGAAACTGAAGAACAGAAAGCCAGCCCAGGAGGTCGATAGAGAGGAAAGTAGACACAGACGCTCCTTAGCCTGGAAGGTCGCTACTTAGATATCTGCACATTGGATGTAGCCAAGGTCTGGCTGTGCCTCATGTCAAGCATGAAAAGAAAATACGACTAGAAAATTCCATCCGTGAAGGAATGCTTAATCGGCTCATAATAAAGAATCCAAACGAAAACAAGGACCCATTTTTCTACTTAAGTTATCAAACAATGTTCCCCAAAGTATGATTATAAATCATCACCACCTGTATCTGAAAATGTTTCAAAGCTTTTGAAAATTACTACCTATTTACAGGCGCCCACGCGTGCGCGCGCACACACACAAGTTAAAACTTGGGACTTAGTAGTTCCAGTTCGAGGATTATATCCTAAGGGGAAAATTTCAAACATGTAGACAGTTAGATGAAGATATTTGTCGTTGCATAATTCATAAAAAGAAGAAAAGACGGAGTGAACGCCTTTGAAAAAAAATCCAAATATCATATAAAAAGATCTTCAGACACAGTCGTGGAGTCAATTCTGATTCATTGTGATGGTAAGGACAGAGTCAAACTGTCCCTGTGTGTTTCTGAGACTGTAAATCTTCTCAGGAGCAGGACGCCTCGGTCTTCTTCCTCAGAGTGATTGGTGGTTTTGAACTGCTGATCTTGTGCTTAACAGACCAATATGTAACTCACTACACGATCAGGACTCCTGAGTGAAAGGATCGTCATGTTAACTATGGGATATTCATTTGCCGTTCTGTGGTTGACAAAAATGATAGTCATGAAACTTGAAGGAGATCTTAGAGTAGATTAAATAGTAACAGTGGGATGCTCATCTTATGTACATGGCAGGCGTCACAGGCTGGGTTAAATTTTAACAGCAAGATGCAGAGTTTTATTCTTCAAAGGTGTATTTTTAAAAGCAAGTGCCAGAAGAAAATATATTAAAATGATAATGATGAGGTTGTCGGGATGGTTGGGTACCTTTGTTCCTTTTCTCTACTTCCTGTATTTTTGTGATGCGTGATGATATAAATTTACGTTTTAGAAAATGGCATTGAATTTTTCTGTGAGGAATTGGCTAGTTTGGGAGTTTTAGGGGTGCAGAGGTTGCAATTCCAGTCCCACCCCCACCCCCAGTTTTTCCTCCAATTCTACTAGGCCTCTAAAGAGTCGCTGCAATAGAGCATACTCTTAAAGTAAAATAGTGAGAAAAAAAATCTGATGGATTGCCTATGATAAAATGTGAAATACAAAAATGCTGGATACAAGATATTTTAACTAACATGATTTTACTTCCTGTTAAATACTTTTAATTACAAATAAAGAATTTTCCTTCATAGATATGGTACTAATTGCACAAATGACAAAAGAGAAAAATAGATAAATGAACTCAATCAACCTTAAAAACTTTTAAAATTATTTTATTGAGGGATCACACAACTCCCATCACTATCAATACATACATCAATTGTAGGCAGACCACATTTGTACATTTGTTGCCATCACCACTCTCAAAACACCCTCCTTCTACTTAGGTCCTTGGTATGAGCTCCCCATATTTCCCCTCCCTCCCCACTCCCTTTCCCTAATGAACCCTTAATAATTTACAAATTGTCATTGATAGGTCGTATCATACCTATGATGTGTCCCTTTACCCACTTCCCTGTTGTCTGTACCCCAGGGAGGAGGTCCCCCTTTCTACTCCATCTTCCCTCCACCCTCCTGGTATCACCACTCTCACCACTGCTCCTGAAGGGATAATTTGTCCTGAATTCCCCATGTTTCCAGCTGTAGTGCACATCCCCTGGTCTAGCTGTATTTTTTTTGGGGGGGGGGAGGGGGGCATCACTGCCCTCTGGTGGTCGTGGGAGCTAACCAGCCTTGCTCCTGGAGAGCTGCTGCTGGATTTGAACTGCCAAGCCCGTAGGCTGCCATCCCGCACTCAACCACTACGCCACCAGGGCTCAGTCCCTGATTTTTAAAGTAGAATTTGGGTCATGAATATGGGCAGGAGGGAGCATTTAAGAATTAGAGGAAAGTTTCATATTTCATTGTTGCTATACTATACCTTGACTGGCTCATCGCCTCCTTGCAACACCTCTGTAAGGGGATGTCGCTTCACCTACTGATGGGCTTTGGGTTCACAATCTGTACTTTTCCTCATTTATGATGATATAATTTTCAGTTCTTTGATGCCTGATCCCTTTGACACCTCGCGGTCACACAGGTTGGTGTGCTTCTTCTGTGTGGACTTTGTTGCTTCTGAGCTGGATGGTTACTTGTTTACTTTCTTAAAGGTTTTAAGACCCCAGACACTATGTCTTTTAATAGCCAGGCACCATCAGCTTTCTTCACCACATTTGCTTATGCACACATTTGTCATCAGCGATCATATCAGGAAGGTGGGCATACAATGTTATTATTTTTAGTTCTTTGAAGCCTGATAACTGATCCCTTTGACACTTTGTGGTCACACAGGCTGGTGTGCTTCTTCCACCTTGGCTTTTTTGCTTCTGAGCTAGATGACTGCTTGCTTACTTTCAAGCCTTTAAGACCCCATATGCTATATCTTTTGATAGCTGGGCACCATCAGCTTTCTTCACCACATTCACTTATGCACACATTTGTCTTTAGTGATAGTGTCTGGAAGGTGAGCATCATGGAATGCCAACTTAATGGAACAAAGTCTTCTTGTATTGAGGAAGTATTTGGAGGTTCAATACCCACCTGCTATCTTAATACTAATCCTATAAGTATATGCACATAGAGCTATTTCCCCGAAACTTAAAAACTTTTGTGATCCAAAGGACACCTCCAAGAAAGTGAATGACAGTCCAGAAAATGGGAAAAAATATTCACACGCGATGCAATCTGAGAGGGGACTTGTAGGCAGAATATAGAGGAAACTTTTACAACTCAACAATAAAGGCTGGCCCAGTTAAAATAGGGACAAAGCATTTAATTAGACATGCTTCAATATATATACATATACACAGGCACACACACAAATTGCAAACAAACATCAAAACATGAAAAGATGTCAAATACCATCCACCTTGAGGAGGATCCTAGCTAAAACCATAAAGAGATACTACTTCACACCCATCAGGATGGCTAAAAAGAAAGAAGATAATGGTGCTGGCAAAGAGGTGGAGAAATTGGACACACATATTGCCAGAGAGGCTGAAACGTGGTAGAGCTGCTTCAGAAAGCAGTTGGGCAGCTCTTCAAGGCTCGGAACCATCAGAGGATCTGAGGGTTCTCTTCCCCAGTCTCGGCCCTCAAGGACAATGGCAGGATTGCTGCACAAACATTTGTACGTCAGTATCCAGAGCAGCACTATTGTTGATAGTAAAAAATAAAGGAAATCATCCAAATACCCTTCAATTGATTAAACAAGCTGATGAAATAAAGTGTGGTATATCCATAAAACGGAGTATTATTTTTGGTTAAGAATAATGTTCCTCTGATACATGCCACGATGTGGATGAACCCCTAAAGACACATGTTAATTGAAAGAGGATGATCATAAAAGACCATACATTCTATGATCACATTGATGGAAAAGGTTCAGATGAGGCAAATCTATGAAAATGGAAAGTAGATAGACTAGTGATTGTCCGGGATGGATGGGTAAGAGGCTGGGGGAGTTAGCTTAAGTATCTAGTGCTGTTATGATACACATTCCACAAGTGGATGGTTTTAACAAGCAGACATTTATTATTTCGCAGCTGAGGAAGCTTAATGTAGGAATTCCGTTTCCCAGGATTAGGGGAGAGATGTTTCTGTTGGCTGGGGGTGAAGGCCCTTATTTCCCATCTAAAGTGGTGGGCTTGGCATTCCTGGGGAATCTCCGTATGTCTCGGCATCAAATTTCCCCTGGGTCTCGGGTGTTCTTAGCACAGAGACC
>PVJH01015997.1:0-51953 GCA_004026705.1 Nesogale talazaci | reverse complement strand
CGCGGAGATGCTTACACCACCACTGGATCCTAAGACTTTCTTACCTACTGGCCTGTGACTGCCCTGCATGTGACATCATTGCATGTGCCTTACGAATCCGAAGAAGACTTCATAGACTGGCATTGGACATATGGGTTAATATCACACTTAGGACCTTGGGCTGGACTGGGTTGGGATGCTTTTCTCAATATTCCATTGCTCTTGTATATAAACCTCTCCCTTATGTACATATGCGTGTTTATGAATTTGTTTCTCCAGTCTACCTGGACTAACATAGTAAACCAAATTCAAAACAGGCAGCACCAGCTCATTTTGGCTCAATAATGCCTAGATATCAACCTTTATGCATTCCGTTTTCATTTTGGATGACTTCCAACTTCTCTAGATTCACACTTTGTATAGTCCACATTCTGATTAATAAATAGAAGTTTGCAGTTGTGTCTTGTCATTTTGAGCCGTACCTCACCAGTGAATGAGGATCCAAGAGCTTCACTCCTGCCAGGTCTTTGCAATGCACTCGCCTCTGTATGGGCCTATCTCTTCTTCACCCATGCCTTGAGTGCCTCCGACCTGAAGGCCGCATTGTGAGGCTCTCGATCTGACAGTGTCCTGCTGCCATTCACCAGGTTCTCAGTAGCCAATTCACCTGACTTCTCGCTTGTGCAGTTTTAGTCTGGAGGCTCTGCTGAGACCTGTTCACCTCGGATGACCCTACTGGTACTGGATACCTATGGCACAGCTTCCAGCATGCCAGTCACACAGGCCACCACAATATAACAAACTGACAGGCAGGGAAGCAGCGGTAGTACCTGGCATATTCAATAATCTTTGCCAACACCCTCATTCAAGTGCATCCTTTCTCCTGTTTTCCTTGCCCACTGTCCAGCTTTCCCATACGTACCTCTGGGGTGCTTGAAAATACCTCGGCGTGGGGCTGGTGCCTACCAGTCCTCCAGTGACAACTGTGCTTATTGACACTCTGAAGAGGCCTCGTGCAATCGATTCTTCTCTGTGCGACCCATGAGTTCACTTCTCGTCGGGTGTTTCCAGGAGTGTGGATTGTGGATTCAAGGAGCATGAAAACCTGGACAATGTCAGTCTTCTCTCAGTTTATGAAGCTGGTGCTGGTTCAACTAGCTGTGATGATCTTTGCTTATAGTGAATTATTGACTTTGCGTTACAATTCGTAACAAAGTTTGCTGACTTTGATCCGCATCAGTCAGTGTGAGGGCTTCCAGCCCTCTGGACTTTAAGCAACGTTGTTTTATCTGCCTATCGTAGGTTGCTAATTAATCTTGTAATCCTGATGCCACCTTCCTCGTCATGTCATGCTGTAACTTGGACGCTTTGGCCAGCATACAGTCACATCCTTTTGTGGCCTCAGGATTGGAGGAAGACTGGCACTCTTGCTTGCTTAAAAGCAAAGAGGACTTAGGGGCACTTACTAATCCAAATCCAAATCTTCGGCATGCATTATACCTCAACGTAAAGAAAACAAAGCCCAATAAGCAGCATGATGGCAAACAAAGGGAAATTTGAAGTTGTTAAGGATTTCATTTTACTTGGATTTACAGTCAACACCCATGGAAGTGTCAGAATAATAAAATGGCATACTGTATTGGGCAAATGTTCTGTACAAGACCTCTTTAATGGATTAAAAATAAAAAGTACAATATCCCTTAGAAAACTAAGGTGTGTAAAATTTATGATGTATGAATATTATATTTAAAAAAACTCCTGAAAAAAGAGAGAGAGAGAGAGAGAGAGAACTTGACCAGTGGTTGCCATGGGTGAAGGAGGAAGAGTTTTTTCTTAGAGGGCTTTGAGTTCACGTAATGGTGGGGAAATAGTTTGGCAAAAGATATCAGTAATGGTTGTACAACACGAAGAGTATAATCAATGGGACTGAATTATACAAATAGAAAACTGTTGAGTTGCAGAGTGCTTTGCGGTGTATATTTTTGCCATGATGTTGGTGAAGAGTATTAAATAGACCCAGAACGTCCCAAAGAGTGAGCGAATTTGTGTTTGAAGGAGCCAGAGGCTCCTTCCAAGGGAGGGTGTGAGACTTGCTCTCCAGTACCTGGCACACGCTATCAGGAGGCCCCAGCTCCTGGAGAGGGACGCCATGCTTAGAAATGGAGAGGACCCAGGAACAGAGGCAGACCCTGGACAGCCTAACAACGGGCTCAGAGCAGCCGTGGTGAGGCTGGAGTAGGGCCGGCGTTCTCCCTCTACCATACAGTCCCAAAGAATCAGAAGTGACTCGTAGCACCTGGCAACCCTGGTAGTTTTTAGCTTCAACTTGGCCGGAGTCCAGGAAAGCCCAGCGCAATAGGAGAGGGCACATATATTCTGACTCCCAGGAACACAGATTCGATTGAAAACAACTTTACCCACGGAGAGAGAAAGAACAAAAGGACAGAGGAAAAGAGAATGTATCTTTTCTTCCTACCATGCATTTATCCTTCGATAAAGCCAGTCCTTCTGAATTCTTCAAAAACATCACATTCCAGTCATGGATGGGCCCTCTCAGAGCTCCAGAGGAAACAACAGCCTCACGCAGCCTGCAATCACTCCCGAGTTTGCACTGTACTTACTCTCTGCCGTTCCCCTGCCACTTGCTGTCTGGGGTGCCCCACAAGGCTCCCAGGACCTGGCAGCTGAAGGTTGTTACCTCGGCTCTTGCTTCTCCACACTGAAAGAATTCATGTGGCAGAGGCACGTTTATAAATCCAAGTAACTTCTATGAAGGAAAGGGAAGTTTCAAGTATCACAGTCTCAAAAGGAAAGCGTGCTGGGCCGCACGGCGGGGACCATGGGAAAGTTCAAGACTGAAACATGGTTGTTTCAGGGGAACGTGGGAAAGCACGTGGAAGGAATACGCGAGCCGGGGTGGAAGCAGCATGCGGAGCCAAGAGCAGGAAGTCCGAAGATGGGGCGCAGGCTGCCAGCATTCCTGCCCGCATGAGGCAGGGATCTCACTCTCTGCTTGCAGCACGCACTTGAACAAGTCAAGGAGGAGGAGGGGCCTGCAGTCTGCTTTTATCCCCTCCGGGCCCCACTGGCCGCGAAGGCGAGGTTGAGGGTATTGGCCGACCTTATTGGCTGAGTTAAGGTGCACCTGTGTGATGTCACAAGTGCCTAGTCTGTGCGCCCAGGTGAACCTCCCACCTGGACCTCGGTGACTTGTGTCTGAGCAGGCCCAGTTCTGGATTTTCCCTTTAGGGTCAACTTGGTGTGCCTGATTCCTTTGCAAGCCCCTTTACTGTGGCCAGCTAATCTCTGCTCTGTCAGGCATTCGGGAAGACAGCCCCCCAGCCCCGCCTTTGTCCCTAAACTAACGACCTGTTAAATACAGGTGTGAGGAAGCAAGAGAGACTCCAAGCTGAACTCTTGCACTGAGGATGCTGAGAACCCCGGTGGAGGGTGACCCCTGAGCACCGGGGGGCGGGGCTAGCACAAAGGGAACAGCATGGCAGGTATGTAGGGACCAGTGGGAGGTGCAGAGGCAAACCTCCGCCCACTCTAGGGGCTAGCGTGCAGCTCTTCAGAGGTTTAAGAGACTGGTGAGGAACAGGTTTGAGGAGGTGTTTATCTATGACAAGCTGCCGCCCACGTGTTTTCCGTGAGTCATACTCTGCCTGGGGCGCATCTGGTCCATACCGGGTTCTGGTCTGACCTTGGTGACAGCGCCCCGCTGGCCGATGACTGCGCGGGATACTGGGGGCCCCCTGAAGGCGCCCTCGTGTGCGGCATCTTCTCCAGAGTCTGCCCAACCCCTGGCATGTGCCTGGTTCCGCCCTCGGCCACCTAAGGGAGGAGACTCCCGAACGGCAGGCCCCGCCCGGAGCAGGACGCCTGGGCTGCCCGGCCCTGGCCCTGCTCCGGCATTGGCACGGCGGGCACCGGGGTGCGCCGCCCGGAGCTGCGAGCGAGCGCAGAGACCCCCGTGGCGGGACAGCAGCTGCGCCGCGGCCCCGGCCAGCGACTGAACAGATGTGCCCGCGCGTCTGGGGGCGGGGACCTGAATTCAGGTGAAGCTCTAGGAGAGGAAGAGACCAGATGCCCGCGGAAGGGGCCTGCGCCCCCGGCGGCCCCGGTGCCCCGCATACTTCAGATGCCCCAGGTGTCCCCGAAGGCCAGCGGACGCCGGGCCCCGGGCCGCGCCTGACCAGCCAGTTGCTGCCCGAGCTGTACACGTTCGCGGCGCGCGTGCTCTTCTACCTGGCGCCCGTCTACCTCGCCGGCTACCTGGGGCTCAGCATCACCTGGCTGCTGCTCGGCGCCTTGCTGTGGATGTGGTGGCGTCGGAACCGCGACGGCAAGCTCGGGCGCCTGGCCGCCGCCTTCGAGTTCCTGGACAACGAGCGCCAGTTCATCAGCCGCGAGCTGCTGGGCCAGCACCTGCCCGCCTGGGTGAGCGGGGCCGGCGGGAGGGGGGTGGAAGTGGCGGGGGCTCCGTCGAGGCGCCCAAGACCCTTGTGGGGGGAGCCCTGCCACGGGTCCACTCGGTGCCCTGGCCCTGCACCAGGACCTCCTCACTCCCTCATCCCCGCTTCGGACTCCAGGGCGCAGTCAGAGGGCCCCCTGGGCTTCAGTTACAGGCCACCGAGCCTGAGCGAAAAGTCACGGACAGGCCACGTCCAGGGAAAACAAAGGTGTCTGGGACTCGGCAAAGTGACTGGCCAGCAGCCGCCTCTGAGTCCTGGAAAGGGCACACAGCGCAAAACTTTCATCGCAGAATCCGCAAGGACAGGAAAGGAGTTCCGAGTGCCCTGTGGAGACAGGGACAGAGGAAAGAGGAGGGAGCATGGGGCTGCTAGGTAGAGGGGTGGAACTGACACTTGGGTTCTGAAAGTCACCTGGCCTGCTTGCTTAAATCAGCAAGTCTCAGGCCTCCCCTCCGACATCTTGCAATCCGAGGGCCTGAGGTCCCAGTCTCAGGCCTGGGATGGGGTGAATTTGAGAATGGCTGGCAAGGCCATGTCGGTCCATCTCCAAGGGTGGCGCTGTGGCAAACCCTCGCCTCGGGGCGCCCGCTTCTCGGAGGGCCTCCCAACACACTTGACCTACAGTGAGACATGTCCAGAGGCCAGGAGACCTCTTTTCCGCGGGCCTACAGCTCATATCCTAAAACGCAGTGGGTCAGCACCTCCACGCCAGCGCGTGGCACTCACCTCCAAAGAGGCTTGTGAGAAAAAAACTAGCGGAACGGTCCGCTTATGCCTTATTTGATATGGCTCTCACTGCCACGGCGGCTCAAAGCCACCTGAGAGGACAGAGGTGGCCAAGGCTGTAAGTCTTCATGGGAGTAGAAAAGCCTGCATGGGAGCCGCCAGTGGTTTTGAATTGCTGTGACCTTGCATTTCGCGCCCAGCGTGCATCCACTGCGCCACCAGGCCACCGATTTCCAAGGACACGGAGAGGAAGCAGGCCTTGCGGATGCTCGATACCCAGCCTGTGGCTCTTGGCTGGAATGCAAAACTGGCAGCTCAAGCCCTCTCGCCCCCACTCCCACCGCCCCCCACCCTGAGGCTTCCTGGGAGAAGAGAGCTGCCATGGCCAACCCTGCAGATCGCAGTTCTAATCGGGCAGGGGGCTGCCGGAGTTGGGCTGGTTCCAAAAGTTCGTGCAAATTTTAGAATGAAAAGATAGCAGAAAAATTCCACAAACTTGTCGAAGCCCCTTTGAATGAATTGCCATCAAGGCTTTGTGCATCTCTTGAGGACGAGAGGGCCAAGAGGAAAGGGGTAGCGTATACACACACACACACACACACACAGGCACGCACGCACGCACACACGCGCGCACACACACACGCACAGCAGACTGGCCGCTTCCCTTGTGTATCAGGCTGGTCATCCTCCTTGTTCTTTGGATCTTCTGGCCCTGGAGAATAAATCAGCCAGGTCACTTAGCACCCCTTGCTCTCTGGAGAGAGCCCAAGCCTCCTGTCATTCCCCTGCTGTGACGTACCTGGGTCTCAAGCCTTAAAAGCTGCCCATGTCATAACCCTTCCACACACCCCCCCCCCACCCTGCCCCCTTCTGGTGTCGGGAGTTCTCTAGACGCTAACCATGTGCAAAGCCAATGTTTCTGAAATGGAATCCACAGCTGTATCCCTCGATGCGAACAGCTAGCCTCTTCATACACCTTTCGGCCCTTGGTGTGGGGAAGGGGCGCCTCAGAAGCAACACTGACCTGGAACTCTGCTCCATGAGTGAGATGATGTCTCATGTACCCAGGGGACCTACTTTCAGAAAGGCAGGAGGCAGATGGCCTGGTTGGCCATCTTGGAGGGCCAGGATTACAGAGCCATTTGGACTGGCGTGGGTAGAGGGAGCCTGTGAACAAAACTTGGAGGCATGGTGTGGTATGGCTGGTACGCCAGGGAGCAGTGCCCTGTGGTTTGACTGGTTAAAGTGCAAGAGGTGTGGTCCCTGTTTGTGCTCAGGGGCCGGGAGGAGGCAGCCTTGGTTTTTGAAGGCTGCCAGGAGCCTGGGGAGGATTTTAGAATAGCCCTGCAGGAAGCAGTCGAAGGAGAGGGGGCTGGTGGAGAGGCCCATTGAGAGATTTCCAGAAGGTTGAAGCCAAGTGAACACCAAGCGAAGGGTATGAGAGATGGGCTGAAGGGGGATGCTCAGCCCTGGGTGATCTCTAAAGGAGTGCTAATGGCATGCGGATTATAAGTTGGGCAGCTAACCCCACACTCAGCAGTTTGAAGCAGAAATATGAAGCTTTCTGCTCCCCTAAGGAGTTAGTCTCAGAAACCCACAGAGGCAGGTCTATCCTACCCAGTAGGGCCGTTGTGAGTTTGGATTTTAAGGTGGGAGTGGTGCCCAAGCATCTTCCAGGGTACTTTCTGGTTTGGAGTCTGGGACACCCACTCTGTGAATAGTGGGTCCCAACACAAGAAGCAGGTTTGGGACATGGATGGTCTATGCAAACACCTGTGAAATGCATAAAATAATTAGAAACAAGGGCTGTGGGACTAGCCTCAAGCAATGCTGGGGGTGGGGATGGGGGAGGAAGGGGCCTGCTTGAGTAAGCGCCCTTCCCCCTTCCTCCCTCAGGTTGGCCCTGGGTGCCGTGGGGGCCATGCTGCCAGGTAAATGGATGAATGGGGGTCTTTTCCACACACGTGGGCCTTTGAGCGTGTTCTTTTGCTGTCTTGAGCACCGATTTCTCTGCATGTGAGAGATGATTATGGCTTCCATCTTCACAGGAAAGATGTTTTTACAAGCCAGTAGTGTTATGCTGAAAAGAAAAAGGTGCATCCTCTTGAGGGCCTCTTGTATGGCTACGAGACCCTGGCCAGGCCCGCACCATGGTGCAAGTTGGACGCTGTACAGTAGCACCCCATGAGGGGGATGGCTAGCCAGCTCACCTGTTACTTGCCCACCTGTGAACTGGAGGCTGTGGCCACTTTGAGAAGAGCCTTTCTCTAATTTGCACCAAGTCTCTGGAGGCCACAGCCAGGCTGCACCGGAGCCGAGGGTCCTCCCCGCCCTGGCAGACTGGTAACAATGGCTCAACTCTTTGACTCCTTAAGCACCGGGCTCCCGAAGGCTCCCTTGGAGGGATGCCGGTGAGTATCAGAGGCAGGCAGGAAGCACAATAATGAAAGCGTGAGTTCTGCACATTATAGAGCCGGGCAACATCCCCACCCAAACGCCCATGGAACTGTTCACCTTGAGCACAACACAAAGCCACTTAAACCCCACTTATGGGCAGTGGGGTGGTGGCAGCTGCTGCGGGGCTGGTGGTGACGCTGAGTGATTGTAAAGCGGTTCACAGAGCGCCGGGGACAAGCGCGAGCCTGATGGAGTTGTCCCTTGATTCCCTTCAATTTTCCAGGCCTCTTAATTCTCCCTTTTTCTAATAGGGATTTAATGAGTAGATGTCCCAGCAGGTCTTGTGGGGCACAGGCTGGTTGCAGAGGGGTGGAGCACGTCAGAGGAGTGGGCAGACACATCAGGGAGATGATCCGGTTCCCCAGGACCTACCTGCTGTGGCTGGGTGACGTCAAGCCAACCCCACCTCCCAGAGACCCATGCCCACGGGGTGAGACACTGCCTTCCCCACAAGCACCACCGCCACGGGCAGTGCATGGTGTTGAAGTCTTCCTCCCCTTCCTTGTTCCGGTCCAGGAACCAAAAACATAAACGACAGACTAGCTCTCCTTGATTCTCAGGAGCATTCCGGCAGTCCAAGATAGAGGGGCTCGTTCTCCCCACAGCCCGTGCAACATGGCTTGGGTCTAGCTACCCTTAATCCTCAAAGCGCCATCTGATTTTTTTTATTGGCATCACTGCCCCCCAGTGGGAGTGGGAGGCCCAGCCTTGCTCCTGGAGAGCTGCTGCTGGATTTGAACCGCCAACCCTGTGGGCCACAGTCCCGCACACAACCACTGCGCCACCGGGGCTCAGCCTGTGGTGTCTGCTTTTTAACATGTCCTAAAGAGGCTCTTTGCAGCTGATATCTCCCAGAAAAGACACCCTTGGGTGTCCTCACTGCTGCTTTCCCTGCACGCAGTGGAGGCCCACCTAAGATGAAGCCCTGGGCAGCTCCATCTTCTCTCCATGGATCATGATGTCCGTGCTGCCTCTGGTCCTCAGAGCTTGTCCTCAGGGCCCTGGGCTCTTCTCTGTAACTATGGCTGCCGCATAGCCCCGACCACGTCCCAGGCGATGATGGAAAGCTATGCGGGAGGCCTGGACTTGTGTGCCGAGCCACTCATTTCCAGGTTGCTCATCGAATCAGGGCCAAGTGGACCATTTGGCTAACCAGCTTATGTCTCTGATGTTTCTTCGGCCCCGCTAGGACATCCTGGTGGTGCGGCGGCCTCGAGTTGGCTGTGATCTGCCAGGCTGACCCTTGGAAACCAGCAGCATCTCTTGGGAGAAAGGCTGGGCTTTCCCGCAAATAGTTACAGGGTTGGAACCCCACAGGGGGTCCATTGGTGGGGCTAGAGAGCGGTGAGAAGTGCAGTGAAAGCCTCCCCTGACTTGACATCAGGTGGGGTGGGGTGGGGTGTGCTCAGAGAAGGGGGCCAGTCGGTTAAAAATGGCTACAGAGGGCCAAGAGGTGTTAGAACATTGCATTGTGTCTGTCTGACTGGCTTGCTGTCCCACGGGCCGATAGCAATCAGCTGGCAGCTTTGTCTGGGACAATTTACTCTGCTTATCCACCTAGAGAGGAGCCTGGTGGCTCAGTGGTTAGTGTGGGGCTGCTAACTTGAGGTTCGAGGACTCTATAAAGCTTCATCGCCTCCCAAGCCCACAGGGGCAGTTCTGCCATGTCCTCTAGGCTAGCTATGAGCCGGAGCTTGACTTGGTTTGGGTTTGGGGTTCTGGGGTGGGGGGCTGAGGGCTTGGAAGCCCACGCTTACTCACTAGGAACTCTTGTCTTGCCTCCAATTAACTATGAAAATACAAAGATGCCTTCGGCCCCTAGATGCATCAGTCCTGGGTTGTCTTTGCTCTAGGGCCACCTAGCCCACAGCAACCCCTTCCCCAAACGGTGTTGCTCTCCACTCTATAACTGGGTGTGCGCTGGGGGCGGCAGCAGAGACCAGCACCGGGGAGAGACTCACCATCCCCACAAGGCACTGGGCGTGCCCCAGGCTGCCAGCACCCGGCCTGCTAGGACCACCCAGTGTCCTCTGCTGGCTGAGAACCTGGCTTTCTGGGCGGGCGCTGAGTGTCGGAGAGTCGTTCTGTGGGCGGAGCAGAGATCATTCTAGGGCCCAGGCGTCCTGGTCTGTCCCGCAGGGAGGACTTCCTTAATGAGAAGAGATAAGTGCCCTGAGTGCTGAGCCAGTCTGGCCACTCTCAAATTAGACCACAGAGTTCCATTGCCATGGAGCCCGGTTTGGAGCTTCAGGCCTGGTTGGAAGCTGATAGAAGTTGGAGAGCATCTTACCTCTGAAGACCCTGTAGCCCATGGGGGTCAGTCCATTGGCTCGGGGTCAGACCTGTCCTCAGAAATGAGGAGGTCCAGGCCTGGTCAGGTCACAACCCTTGGGTCTTGGTGATGCTTCATGGACTTACCATGCCCTGAATCAGGGCGAGGCCAAGAGTGACCACAAGCAGGCCTTCCTGCCTTTCAGCACAGCACATGGATCTCGGGCACCCAACCATTGTTCTTTCATCACGGAAGGCTTGCACGGTGCTGCTGGGTGTGGCCCTACCTGCGAGGAACCCACAGAATCAAGGGGGATCATTCTTATGAGATGGTACCGAGGGAGCACTGGTCACAGATCTAACCCTGACTGGAAGCAGCCCAGGAAGGCTTCTTGAAGGAAGAGACACTGGTTTGCCAGCTATAGTGGTGGTTATGCGTATGTATAGGGGCAGGGGGTGGGGAGCGGGTCTCTGGGCCCAAAGTTTTCCATAGATCTGGTCATTTGAGTTTTCCCTCTCCCCTGGAGGGAGCAAATTCTGGTATAATTATTAATAGGAAGCAAATTTGCATGAGACTGCAGACCCAGGTCTGCAAGCCCAATTGTGTGAGAAAGGAGGGTGTTCCCTGCTGCCTGAGAAGTCCTCCCCGTGCACAATGGACCCTCAATCGTCAAGGCACCAAATGCCTGCCTCTTCTTTTAAGCCTCCAGAAGCATCCACTTTATCCCTTGTCCAATTTGGTATTTAATTTCCAAGATAACTTTTTCCTGGTTATAAAAATCAACTCTTCCTGCTGTAGGCCATCTGGAAATGGCCTAAAAGGAAAACATCAGAATAGATCTTTCGAACCCCTCCACCCGGAAAGAGGTCTTCTGTTCTCGAGGAAGGCACATGAAAACAAGTTTTAAAACGTATCACTTTTTCCTTCATTCTTCATCGGTCTGTTCTTAGCATTGTCTGAGCCACCTTGCACGGCTGTAACAAACTCCACAAACAGGTGCCTTGCAAGAACAGGACTTGCAGAGGCTAACCGCTCACCCCAGCCTCGGTGCTCTGAGCCCCTTCCTCTTAGGTGGTCCTGGGGATGCCTTGGGTTCTTGGCTGTGGACAGTCCATGGGTGGCATCTGCCCGTGTACAACTCTGGGTCTGATCTAACTCAGAAGTGATTGCGTTTCTTCTCCAGTGTGATCAAATGAACTTAGTAGCTAACCCAACCCCACCTCACTGCCTTGAGTCGATACCCACTCCGAGCAGTCCTGCAGGACAGGGCGGCAAGCGCTACCTCTGTGAGTTTCGAAGACTGCAACTGTTTACGGAGTAGAAAGGGCAGAAGGTTTCAAACTGTGGACCTTTCAGACTGCAGACCAGTGTGTAGCCACTCTGCCAAGTAACCTGGTAAAGAGAACCCGATTTCCAAACAGGACGTTGTGTCCAGTCCCAACGGCTCCATCTTCACAGCCTCTGCTCTGAGGGACCCCCTGGTGGCAGCCACTGTGCTGCTCCACTGCCCCCACCCCACCCCACCCTCCCCCCACAGGCTCTTCCTCTTTCTTGCTGATCCGCTTCCAAGGAGTAGATTTAAAGCATCCTGAGAAGTGGGAGCGATTCAGGGGGCATCTATCTGCCTTGTGAAACTCTGAGTGGGGACCCACTGCGCATGGGTTGTCTCAGCAAGACAGGAGCCAGCCTGAAGTCCCCCCACTGGGCCTCCCTTTGTAGGACACGCAGGCAACATGGTCACATCTGCCCTCTCTGTGTGTCCACCAGAGGGTTGGCAGCAGGTGGAGGACGGTGGAGGGTGTAAGGATACCTTTCAGAGCAAGGAAGAGCTGTGAGACCTTTGTGGGGATGATGTGTGTGCACCTGTGATTGTGTGGCTATGTCTGGCTGTGCAGGTCTGTGTGTGTCAGCACGTATACGTCGAGCCTGGTGCAGGTGTTCTGTGACTGCGTATGTGGTATTGTGTCTGTGTGGGGTTGTGTCCGTGTGTGGTGTCGCGTCTGCGTGTGTTGTGTTGCATGTCTGTCTGCATGCGGCTGCGCTGACAGGAGGAATGGTGGGGTGAAAGCTCTCACATTGACAAGCAGGCTCTTAAGTGACGCCCTCCAATCCCCCTGCCTCCTGAGAGGACCCCGTGGCCAAAAGTTCCTCCCAAGACCTCCCACTTAACTCCAGACGTGCCCGTGGGGCCCTTGGGGGGTGCAGCATGACTCCCACGATGCATTTCCTCACTGCCAAGAAATACTTTCTCCTGAAGGGTGGACGTAGGAGGGACAGCGCAAACATGGCCATCTGGAGATGGCGCCCCGATGTGGACCTCAGCCAACTTACAACTGCGACTTATACTTGTTTGCTTTACGACCTTTATCTCCTCTGAACTCTCATTATCGCCAGGCCCTGCCTAGACAATGCCCAGGAACTGTGATTAACACCTCAGCCCACTTGGCCCGGAAGCTTCTGTCTCCGTAAACTAGTCGTGGTGAGCAATGATTTCCTTTAGGGCAGCGGTTCTCAACCTGTGGATCACGACACCTTTGGCGGTCAAACGACCGTCACAGGGTCGCCCAATTCATAACAGTAGCAAAATTACAGTTATGAAGTAGCAACGAAAATAATTTTATGGAGGGTCACCACTACTTCGGGAGCTATATTAAAGGGTCACAGCATTAGGAAGGTTGAGAGCCATTGCTTTAAAGAGCCCTCCTCTGGGGGCAGGGCACAGGTGCAGGAGAGATGAGCTGTTGCAATGCATTTGAGGCTACGATGAGGCCTCAGTGACACACTGGGAAATGCTCAGCTGCCGAGAGGTTGATGGATCAAACCCACCACATGCTATGAGTCAGAATCAACTTGTTGGCAAAGGGTTTGGGGACCCCTGCAAGGAGAAGAGAGGGAGCTGAGATCCTGGTGACTGGACTCTGTGCTGGGCATCTTGGGAATTTTCCAAGCCTGTATTAAAGAGAGGTTCACACCTGTAAGGCATCAGTCAGGATAGTGTTGCGCATCTGCAAGGAGGAGACATACTAGACAGTGCCTGCTGCATGATGTCATTTAAAAGTTGGCTCCTGTTCATTATCTGGCTTGATCATGAAGCTGGGCAGAGAAGAAATGAACACCCCCCCTTCCTCGGTCGCTGAGAAGCCTAAGGCTGAAGGAAGTTAGTCAGGATCCAGAGCTCCGCCCGCCCCAGCAGCCCCGTCTGCAGGTCCCACAGCACACGGAGTGGGGGGGGGGCCTCATCTTGGAAGGAAGAGCAGTGCCCACATCCGGGCAAGAATACGACGTCATGAAGTGCTTTTCACCTCGCACCGAAATGCCCAACAAAATTACCTTTTGTGGAGCAAATATAATCCTCTTTGTAAAACATAATTGCGTGCGCTCCCTAGTATTCTTCTAGGAGTGGCAGCTGGGGACACAGACTGTGACTCCGGGTCCCCTCAGGGACAGAGCTGCCACCTTTTCCCAAAGCCTGACCAGCAGGCTGGTAAGTGCTGCTGGGGGTGACTGATCCCTGCCCCACTCCTCACAGGTCAGACTGCCTGCCTGCCCCATGGGTTTCTGGGCAGCGTGAGGGGAGCAGATCTCTGCATCTTTTCTCCAGCACTGCGGCCTGTGGGGTCAAACCACCAGCTGCTCCTTTCAGACGCAGCCAGGTGCTTTAACCATTGCACCACCAGGGTGCCTGAAGTGCCTTTGGCTGTCCTTCTTCCACATCTCCAGTGCCCCAAACACTCCTGATTCCAGGCTTCTGTCCCCTTCTCCCCCAATTAAACTTTGACCAAGAATCTGCATTATAACAACAGCTCCCTCTCTCAGCCATCCAGCTGATGCCAATTCCAAGAGTCCCTGAAGGACAGGGTCTCTGGAAGTTTCTGAGATGGTGACTCTTTGAGTAGGAAGCCACGGCTGGTGGTTTTGAACTGCTGATTTTGTGGTTAGCAGCCCAGTGGCCAGCAGTGCTCCACCAGGACGCTTCCCCCGGTTTGATATTGTTGTCTCTGAATGCCTGAGAACCATTCTCTGAGTCTAGCCCTTGTCGGAGAACCATTGTCTGAGTCTCACCCTTTGGGTTGTTTTGTGGTGACACTGTCTCCTGCATAGCTGATACCAGAGCCCCAGAGTCTCTAAGGCCTCAAGAGGAATTTGAGCAAAACCCACCTTCTTCTTTTTATTGTTTATAAATCTTCTTATTGGGGGCTCGTACAACTCTTCTCACAATCCATCCGTACATGCATTGTGTCAAGAACAGTTATGCATATGTTACCATCATTTTCAAAGCATTTTATTACTACTTGAGCCCTTGATATCAGCTCCTCATTTCCCCCCTCTCTCCTCTTTCCCTCATGAACCCTTGATAATTTACAAATTATTATTATTTTTTCATGTCTCGTACTGTCGGATGTCTCCCTTTACCCCCTTGTCTGTTGTACATCCCCCGGGGAGGGGGTAGAGTAGGTCATTGTAATTGGTTCCCCCTTTCTCCCCACACCTTTCCCTTACCTTCCTGGTATCGCTACTGTCAAGATTGATCCCAAGGAGTTTAGCTGTCCTGTATTCCCTGTGTTTCCAGCTGTTATTTGTACCCATGTGCATGTTCTAGTCTAGCCAGATTTGTAAGGAAGATTTAGTGTCGTGATAATGAGGGGCGGGAGAGGAAGCATTAAAGAACTAGAGGAGAGTTGTATGTTTCATTGGTGCTATACTGCACCCGTCTTCTCCCCACGACCCTTCTGTAAGGGAATGTCCAATTGCTTACAGATTGGCTTTGGGCTTCCATTCCGCACTAACCCCTCATTCACAATTACGAGTTTTTGCTTTGTTGCCTGATACCTGATCTCATTGACAGCTCATGATCACACAGGCTGGTGTGCTTCTTCCATGTGGGTTTTGTTGCTTCTCAGATGGCCGATTGTTTATCTCCAAGCCTTTAAGACTCCAGATGCTATATCTCTAATAGCCGGACACCATCAGCTTTCTTCATCACATTTGCTTATGCAACCACTTGTCTCTAGTGATTGTGTCCAGAAGGTAAGCATCATGGAATGTCAATTTAATAGAACAAAGTGGTCTTGTGTTGAGAGAATACTTGAGTAGAGGCTCAATGTCCATCTGCTTCCTTAATACGAAACCTATAGATATATGTACATAGATCTATTTCTCACCATCATATATAAAATATTTACATATGTATATTACTGTATTTAGATCTCTATAAATGCCCTTTGCCTGCTAGTTCTTTCCTCTATTTCCTTTTACTTTCCTCTTGTCCCATTATCATGCTCAGCTTTCTTTTGGATTTCAATAATTCCTCTTCATTACATTACCCTTGATCAAGCCCTACCAGATCACCTACACCCTCCTCGCCATCAGTTTTGGGTCACGTAATGTTCCCTTGTCTCTGGGTTTGTTAACACCCACTTCCTCCCCCACCCCCCATGTCCTCTCAGAACTACTCTCTGTGGTTTTCTCCTCCGTCTTGTTTGTCCCACCTATCTTATCTAGATATCCCTGCAGAGATAACAATGTGCACAAAAATAAGACAGAGCAAAAGAAAGCACAAAAGAAAACAAAACAATAGCTTCAACAACAACCAAAAAAACCCAGTGACAAAAAAATAAAAGGCATATAAATAGCTCGAGGTCTATTTGTTGTCTTTTACAAGTGTTTTCCAGTTGAGTCTGATGGGGTGTCATGCCCTGATTCCAAAGTCTATTTTTGGTGTTCTCTGGGGGCTTCATTGCTCTGTTCCCCTTGCTGTTCTGTTGCATGCCTTTGGTGTTTTGCCTTAGTGTGGAGGGGTCAGGTCAGGTGCAATTCCCACAGTGTGTCTCCAGTGTTATTTCCCATAGTGCTCTGGTTCAGTAAGGGATGTTGATGGTGAGGCCAGCACTATGATCCTCTCTGTGCATTGACTGCTCTGAGCAGCAATATCATCCTCAGGGCTTGGTGAGCCAGACTGCTCCACTCTTCCCCTCACCCTTTGTTCCTGTGTGCTCTGATCTGACACGTCCCTCTCCTTGAGCTGTAGCATTAGTACTGTCCTTTGCAATGAATTCTTCTGAGGGGAGGGGCAGTTGTCTACTTAGTTGGTAATGAGGCCAGCCCCTCTGGTCTCTCTATTGGTTCCTTGCTTCATAACAGTGTGCTGTACTGTGTCTTGGAGAACCAGGTTGAAATCTAGTCCCTCTTTCTCTGTGGAGACATAAACAACACCCTCCCCTTGAGTGGGTTAGTGCCCTGTTCCTCCTACTACCATGTCTCCCCTCTCCTTTCTTTTTAGTTGGCTACCATATGTATCCCTCAGGGTAGTCGGGCCCCTGTCTTATTACCTGGGGACCTCGCCCCAGGAATGTATGTATACAGTTGCTTTTTCCCTAAAAAGCAACTATGCCCCTTTTGCATTTTTTTTTTAGCTTACCTCAGTGGACTCAGGTTGTACTTGTCTTTTTGTGCTTGGCTTACTTTGCTTAGCATAATTTCCTCCAGTTCTTCACAGGTGGTTATGTGCTTCATACATTCATCACTGCTTTTTAGGGATATGTAGTATTCCATTGTATGTATGTACGAGTTTTTTCATCCATTTGTCTGTGGATGAAAATTTGGATCGTTTCCAACTCCTTGCAATTGTGAACTGTGCCACAATAAACATTGGTATACAGGTGTCTGGCTGGGGTCTGTTTCTTGACTCTTCTGAGTATATGCCCAATAGGTTGATTGCTGGGTCGTATGGTAGTTCAATTTCCATCTGTTTTAGATATCACTAAATCAATTTTCATAGTGGATATACATATCTACAGGTCCACCAGCAGTGGATGAGAGTTCCTATCTCACCACAGCTCCTCCAGCACTTGTTAACTTTCTGCTTCTCTGAATTGGTCTATCTTTGAGGGTGTTAGGTGGTATCTCATAGTTGTTTTACTTTGCTTTTCTCTTATGGCTAATTATCAGGAACATTTTCTCATATGTTTATTGGACATTCAGATTTCTGCTCTTGAGAAACTTCTGTTCAGGTCCTTTGCCCACTTCCTCAGTGGGCTATTGTTTTTGTTTTGATTTGTTTTCTTGTTGGAAGTTAGCAGAGCATTGCAGATTTTAGTAATAAGGCCCTTGTCATATGTGTCATTGCTAAAGATGTTTTCCCATTCTAAGGTCTCTCTTACTCTCTTGGAAGATTTTCAATGTACACAGGTGTTTTGTCTTAAGTATATCCCACTTGTCAACTTGTGCCTTCTCTGTATTTGTGTGTTTCCCTGTTTCTGATAGCCTATGTATTCCCTAAATCAAAGTTCTCAGGTTGGTCCCAATTCCCTCATTCACCTTGAGTTTATTCTTGTGCATAGAATGAGGTAAGGGTCTTGTTTCACTTTTCTGCAGATATGTATCCATTTTTTTTCCAGCACCACATATTGAAGAGGACACCAGTTCCCCATTTGATATTTTTTGGACCCTTATCAAAGATCAGTTGTCTATATGCTGATGATTTTATTTCTGGGTTTTCAATCCTTTCCCATTGGTCTGCATACCTATTATACCAGTACCACACTGTTTTGACCACTGTGGCTTTATAGTATTGCTAAAGTCAGGTAAAGCAAGCCCTCCAACTTTGTCCTTCTTCTTGGGGCATTCTTTGCTAAATCTGGATTTCTTCCCTTTCCATAATTGGTAATCAGTTTTTCCAATTTTTTGAAGAAAGATGGTATTTGGATTAGAATAGCATTGAACTTATATAGTGCCTTGGGTAGAACTGGCATCTTTACTGTATTGAGTCCTCCAATCCATGAGCAAGGGATGTCCTTCCACTTGTTGAAGTCACCCTTGGTTTCTTTTAATAGTGTTTTGTAGTTTTCCTCGTACAGATCTTTTGTTCTTTTAGTCAGATATATCCTTAGATATTTCTATTTGTGCTTGGCTATTGTGAAGGGTACTACCTTTTTGATCCCCTCTTCTGTGGCCTTATCTCAAATGTATTGTAGTCTGATAGCCTTCTGTTTGTTGATTTTTTTTCTGTGGCATCACTGCTCTGGTGAGAGTGGCAAGCTGTTTGTTGATTTTTTTAACCTGCCACTCTCCCATATTCTTCTGTTGCTTCCAGTACTCCTCTTGTGAAACTTTTGCAATTTTCCATATGTAAAATCATATCATCTGTGAATAACTTCAATTCTTCTTTCCCCAGAAAAATACCTTTGATGTCTTTTCTTTGCCTTCAACTGTTAGCTAGGACCTCCAGTACGATGTCAAATAGGAATGGAGACAAGGGACATCCTTGTCTAGTTTCTTTTTCCGGAAGGATTGATGTTGACTTTTCTCCATTGACTACCACATTGGCTGTTGTTTTTTTAGACATAACTTGTATTATATTGAGGGATTTCCCTTCCATTTCTATCTTCTTGAGTGTCTTATGCACGAATTGTTGTTGGATGTTGACAAATGCTTTTTCAGCATCTATCATTAATATATATGGTTCTTATAATTTTTCATTTCATTGTGGTGAATACCATACTTTTTGGACCATAAGATGCCCCTGACCATAAGACACACTGTTTTTAGAGCATAAATACAAGGAAAAAAATTCTGAACCAAATTGTACCAGTATACTAAAATGTTCTGGGGTACCATACCTTTGGACCGTAAGATGCATGCTTTCCCCCCACTTATGGTCTGAAAAAATATGGTCTTATTTACTAATGGTAATACTAATGGTCTTTTGTATGTTGAACTAATGGTAATACTAATGGTCTTTTGTATGTTGAACCATCCCTGCATCCCTGGTGTGAATCTCACTTGGTCATGGTGAATTATGTGTTTTATATATTTTGTTAAGGATTTTTGCATCGATGTTCATTAGGAAAATTGGTCTGTAGTTCTTGATTCTTGTGAGATCCTTGCCCAGTTTAGTTATCAGAGTTATACTGGTTTCATTGAAAGAATTTGGGAATTTACCATCTTTTTTTATGTTCTGAAAGAATTGTGTAGGATTGGAGTCAGTTCTTCCCTGAATGCTTGATAGACGTCTCCTGCAGAGCCATCTGCTCCAGGGGATTTTTTTGTGGGTAATCCCTTGATAACCCTTGATAAGCTTGTCTATTTTGTCTACTGATATGGGTCTGTTGAGATTCAAGAATGTTTGTTTTTCAAGAACTTGTCCACGTCTTCCAAGTTTTTGAATTCTTTGGAGTACAGTCCTTCACAGTACTGTGCAATTATCCTTTTGGTTTCATTAGGGTCCATTGTAATGTCCCCTCTTTTATCCCTCATCCTTGCTATTGAAATTTGTTCCTTGTGTTCTTTGGATAAGTTTGCCAGAGGTCTGTTCATTCTGCATATCCTTAAGAGGAACCAACTTTTAGCAGCATTAATTTTTTCCATAGTTTTCTTATTTTCCCTCTCCTGAATCTCAGCCCTAATTTTTATTATTTCTTTTCTTTTGCTATTAGTTGGATTGTGTTGTTGACTCTGCTCCATTTGCTATAGATGCATGTATTGCTATGAAACTTCCTCTGATGACTGCCTTTGCTGTGTCCCATAATTTTTGGTACACTGTGTACTCTTTCTCATTGATTTCTAGAAATTTCCTAACTTCCTCTATGATCTGAACCAGTATACAATCCTTTTGCAATAGAGAGTTACTCATCCTCCAATTATTTTTGTTTGTTTGTTTTGTTTTTTGGCCATCGCTGCCTCAGGTGGTGGTGGGCACTACCCAGTGCCGCTCCTGAGAGCCGCCACTGGAGTTGGACCGTCAAGCCTGCGGGGTGCAGTCCCGCACTCAACCATTTATGCCACCGGGGCTCAGTCCCGTCTTCCAATTATTTACCCTTGTTTTCTTCATCTTCCTTTTGTTGATTTTTGAGTCTTATGGCCCAGTGGTCAAAGAGAGAAGTCTGTATATCAATATGCTTAAATGTATGCAGATTTACCTTATGCCCTAGTGTATGGTCTACCTTCGAATATGTGCCATGTGGACTTGAAAAGAATGTGTTTTTTTAAAAAAAAATTTGGGTGGAGAGCTCTGTAGATATCTATCAGGTCACGTCATCTAATTGAAGTGTTTAAATCTTTAGCCTCCTTGCAGAGTTTCTTTCCCAATGATCAATCTTTCCCAGAGAGCAGTGTATTGAAGTCAACTACTATACTTTTTGAGGCTGTGACTTCTTTTTTCATCTTTTGGAACGTCTGATTGACATATTTCACTGAAAGCTTGTTTGGCGAGTAAATGTTTAGTTGTTCTTGGTCCATGGTTGCTTTAAGCATTATATAGTGTCCCTCCTTATCTCTTTTTATGGTTTGCACTTGGAGATCAATTTTATCTGCGATTAGGATGGCAACTCCTGCTTCTTTTGAATTTCTATTTGCTTGGTATGTTTTTCTCCAGTCTTTGATTCTCAGACTATCTTTGTCTGTGATCTTGGGGGAGATGTAAGCAGCAGATCGAGGGGTTTTGTTTTCTAAGCCAATCTCTTAGTCTCTGTCTCTTAAGAACTGAGTTCATTCCATTGGTATTCAAGGTTATTACCTCTCTCTGTGGATTCTGTGATGTCATTTTGTCCCTCTTGTGTTTGATGTTTTCCTACCTCATTTCTTTTCCATGGGTTGTGCATAAGTTTGTTTGTGGTTCATTCTTGCCTTCTTTCCATCGTTGAGCCAATGTTATCTGGGGGGCTGTTTTTCCTTAGATGATCTCTGGTTGGATTTGTTCTGTGTGGCTGTCTCTTGTATGTGCTTGGTGAGTGCTGTTCTTCTCCCCATACTGGGTTGTCAAGGATCTTTTGTCGTGCCTGGGTCCTTTTATCCTATTCTTTGAGATTTTCCTTGCCCCGGAAGAGTCTCACTTCTCTATCAACTTTGATAGATAATTTGGCTGGATAGAGCATTCTTGGATTTACATTATTTACCTGCAACTTTTGGAATATGTTGCTTCACTCTTCATCATAGTGTCTACTAATGGGTCTGAGCATATCCTTATGTGCTTGCCTTTACTTGTGACTGCCTGTTTTTCCCGAGCTGCTCTGATAATTTTCTCCCTTTTTCCAAAGTTGGACAGCTTAACAGCCATATGTCTTGGTGACTTCCTCTTGGGATTCAGTCTAGCTGGTGTTCTTTCGGCCTCCTGGATGGTTGCCTGGTTTCCATTCATTAAGATAGGGAAGTTTTCAGGGCTGAGCCCTGGTGGCGTAAGTGGTTGAGTGCGGAACTGCAGCCCGCAGGCTTGGCGGTTCAAATCCAGCGGCAGCTGGGTAGCGCCCACGACCACCAGAGGCAGTGATGCCCACAAAAAAAAAAAAAAGATAGGGAAGTTTTCCTCCAAGAATTCTGTCACTATTTTGGATGTTGATTTCCTTGATGTGCATTTCTCCAACTAATGCAATTATTCTAATGTTGTTCGTTCTCATAGCATCAGACATAGCTCTTAGATTTTTTTCAGCTTCTCTGATGGACTTGTTAGACTTTCCCTCGTGTTTATTACTTTCTGCTTGCAAGTCCTCTAGGTCACTGGTGCAGTTCTCTGCCTGTTCCATTCCATGGGCGAAGTCTGTGAGTCTGCTATTAGTTTTTGTTATCTCGCCCCTTAGTCCTTGTATTTCCCTCTGGTGCATGGCCTTTATCTCCTCTGTCATATGGCCCTTTTTATGTAATGCTTCCCACGTGTCCTATATGACTCCAAGCAGCATTCTGAAGATTCCTTTCTGTGAGAGATCAACAGCTGCCTTTTCTATGACTGCTTTTAGGTCTAGGTGATTCTCTGGCGATGGATTTTACATCTTTTTTCTTGTTGGAGCTGTGGAAGCAGCTTGCTCATTTGGGGCCGATTTATTGGAACTTGGTGCCACTTTCCCAGGTGTCTCAGAGCTCTGGGCTCTCTCTTTGGGAGGTTGGTGTTAGTGTTTCTGTAGGCTGCCTTTAGCCACCTGCCTTGAGGGGTTGTGTTCCACCTTCGTCCTGCTGGGGTTTCCCTCATGCCTTGGCCTATTTTTTGTATGTGTTGCCCAAGCTTCTGCCAGACTTATGTCCGACTCTTGGAAGGCCCGGACAGTCATGGCACGATGGGAACCTCTGTGTGTGGGTAGGTGGGTGGGGCTGTCAGGTCTATGGGGAAGGGTCCTTTCCCAGGGACGGGTCTCTCCTGAGAGCGTGGCCACAGTGAGGAGACAGCTTTGTCCGTCATAAAGACAAAGAGCGAGATGCTCAGAGAGAGACAAGTAAGAAAGCATTCGCCCTGGTGGTGATGCATTGGGCTGCTCGCTACAAAGTCGGCTGTTCGAGTCCGGCAGTCACTCCATGGGAGAAAGATGTGGCTTTCTACTCCTGTCAATAGTTAGTCTTGGAAACACGCAGAGTCCTGGTGGTGTGATGGTTACACGTGAGGCTGTGAACTGCAAGGTCCGCAGTTCAGAACCCTCAGCTGGTCTGTGGGAGAGAGATGAGGCTGTTAACTCTGGACACCCACAGGGGCAGTCTACCCAGTCCTAGAGGATGGCTATGAGCTGGAAAGGACTTGATGCAGTAAATGTAGTCTCAAGGTTGAAATAAGAAAGCACAATAATCATTGCCGTACATGAAAAGCATAATTTAACCTTGAACTCTCAGTCAACAACTGACAGAACTGCCTGGAGAAGTAGGTAAAGCAAACATTGGGCTTGGGTCTGTGAATACAGTCCTCTCTGAAATGATAGCTTGAGCACAGAAAGAGTAAGCCAGGGTCTAGAATGTTTGAAGGGCATGATTAATAACTTGATCACACATGGGACAGTCTCAAAAATTAATCATGCACCAGACCACGAATGAGTTCTCTGTATATGCCAGTGACTTGATGTGCTACAGACTGTTCAGATCACAAAGAAGTTACACTAGAAGCAACAGTAGATGGATAGCTATTGGGGTCTCATGTGACTGCATATCTAACAATATTGTTCTAAATAAAAGGCTCATTAGTTAAGAGGATGTCATAATAAATTAAATAAATAAAAAGTCAAGAGCAGAAAAACAGTATGTCAAAGTTGTAGAAAGCAAAAAAAAAAAACACTACTTAGAAGAAAATCTAAAACTTTGAGTGGTTTTATCATAAATCATAAAATAAGAAAAACAAAATAGATAATTTGACCATAGACACAGAGTTCGACTCAAAGACCATAAAAGGACCACAGAAATAAGGAAGAGAATAAATGAAGGATAAAAGTCACAGAAGTTTAATTTTTTTAAACAGGAAAGTAAGTTAGCAGAAACAAGAAAAGCTCGTCCTTTAAAGAGGCTTACACAATAGATGAAACTTGTAGCAAGATTGGTCGTGGCAAAATGTTTAAATACATGGAAATAATATGACATGTTGAATGAGAAAGAAATAACTACAAATATTAATGATATAAAATTCCTACCATTTAAAATACATAGAAGTTGTCAAAGTGTACCTTCTGCTATGTTATTCACAAGAATAAACTAAAGCATAGACAAGGAGCTATTATGAATAACTGTATACCACCAGTGCAGGGAGCCCTGGTGATGTAGTGGTTACGCTCTGGGCTGCTAGCTGGAAGATGAGCAGTTAAAAAGCCTCACCAGCCACTCTGCGGGAGAAAGAGGAGGTTTTATACTTCCTTAAAGAGCCCCGGGCTTGGAAACTCACAGAGGCAATGCTACCCTGCCCTGGAGGGGCCCTAGCAGCCAGCAGAGACTCGAAGCCAATGAGTCATAGGTCAGTACATTTCCAAACCTATGTGGAAGATATATGTTTAGAAAATATATATCTGTAGTGATACCACAGGAAGAGATAAGTGGACTTGGAGTATACAATTTGCTTTGCTTTTTTTCTATTACCTAAATCAGTTTGGAAGGAGGGGAGGGGTGGGAAGCAAAACTATGAGAATGCATAATAATGTAATAGAACAGGCATACAGATGGGTGGGACCGACAGAAATGACATTCAGCAGCACATGGCTGGAGTTACAGATGAGACCGGAACAGATGGATTGGGCGGTAAGAGGGAGGGGGAGGGGGCCTGTGTGTGACTTTGGAATCTCACCTTAATGGAAGTGTAAGATGAAGCAAAATTATGTCTCTGTGTTTAAAAACTGCGGAGAGGGTATAGATGCAAATATGAAATCTAAAACATAAAATCAAGAGGTGAAAATGTGAGATAACTGAGCGTTTGGGATGGGGAGAGATTAATTTCACAAGCCCTGCCAAAGACCGGGTAGGGAAAAAGAGACTCACATCTGTGTCAAATGAGTGTGCGCTGAGGGTGAGGCGTCGCTCCCCGGGATCAGCTTCTGGATTCCAGCCCCTGGTTTTGTCAGGTTGCTGGCACGGGGGTTACAGGTTGTCCCGGCTGACCACAAGGTCAGTGCTGGGAAACCACCAGTTGCTCCTCAGGAGAAAGACAGGACTTGCCACTGCCCTAGAAAGTTCCAGTCCCAAACCCACAGAGGCTGTTCCACCCTGTCCCCAGATGGGCAGTGAGTTTGGTGTTTGGACTTGGCTGCAAAGAGCAACAGCAGGGCTCTAGGTACCAGCCCCCCGGGGAGAGTGAGCCGGGGCTGAGGTCGGCGACCAGGGACCAGGGAGGCGTCCAGGTTCTACGACAGAAGAGGTCACATGGCGGCCTGAGAAGCTACCGTCTCGGAGTGTGCAGGCTAGCGCTGCGGGAACCTCTTCATCAGGAGCCTGAAGTTCAGGGGTGGGTGGCCAGGCGAGGCTGTGAAAACGTCACTGAGGCGAACCTTGGGCAATCCGGGGCTGCCCGTGCTTTCGGGGTGAGTGTGGGTCCACGTAATGCAGGGGCGGGCAGGTCACGGACACCTTGGCACCCACCCAGTCTGAGCTCCAGAAACAGGCGGTGAAGAAATGAAGCTGCAGGGCCCGCCCCGACAGAGCGTGCAGTGGGTGGGGTGAGGTGGCTCAGCAAGCTCCATCTGACGGGCACCCAAGGGCGGCCAGAGCTCCAGCCAGGGCTCCGCCAGGGCCCCAGAGGTCAGAACTCAGCTGGCAGAGAGGCAGAAGCTGGGGGTGGGGGCTGTGTGCACGTGAGTGTGTGTGTCGGGAGGTGTGCATAGGGGGGTGGTGTGTGTGTGAGATGGAGCCAATGAGGCACATGTGAAACACACATGAGGGGTGTTGGGCGGGGGGCAGGTGAGGGTGGGAAGTGCAGTGATTGGGGCAGAAGGAGGACAGAGGGGTACAGACAACATACTGGGGTAAAAGAGGATCAGAGGTGCCAGGGGAGGGGCATAGCTGAAGCCAGACTCGCTCTTCTGTTGGCCTCTCCTTCACCCCCACCCCCACCCGGTACCGATCCCACAATGGAATGCTCCGTTCATTGCCAGCCTTCTTTCCCATCCTGGCAGCCCCTTGAGACCAGATCCCACCCTTCATCCGTACGCCCATTCATTCCACAAATGCCATTTAGTCAGACCTTCGTCTTCCAGGGTTCCTGGTGGCAGCAGTTTGAAACGACCAGGGAGAGAGAGAGAAAGCTTTCTGCACTGACAAAGAATTACAGTCTCAGAACCCCAAAGGGGCAGTTCTACCCCGTCCTGTGTGTGGGCATTGAGTTTGGGTTGGTTTTCCCTGGGCCAAGCTCAAGGGGGGAAGGCGGTGCGTCAGACAAGCAGCTCTCTCTAGACCAGCAGACACCACTGCAGAGATGCCCAGGAAAAGCTCCCTGCAAAAAGATATAAAAAAGATTTTGTTTGCCGCCTGCCCCAGCCATTCCCTGCCCACCGGGGCCCAAAGGGGTGCTCTTCTTCACCTCCGTGGGCACCAGAGAGAGGTTCTGAGCCAGCAGATCTCACTCACTTCGCCTTCTGTCTTTCAGATCCACTTCCCGGACGTGGAGCGGGTCGAGTGGGCGAACAAGGTAAGGTCGCCGGCCGGGCCTGGGGCGCCTGACTCTGCTCCCGGCCGCCAGCCCGTGGGCCGTCGGCTGAGTCACTCTGGAAGTCTGATGGGGCCTGGGGCCCTGCACGGTCTCCCTGACCACACCCCTCACCCCCACATCTGCACGATGTATGCTGAGACATCTTTCAATTTACACATGGCCACAGCAGAAAAGTCAGAAAACACTGACTGACGTTCCCAGTCTGCCACTGGCCCACCTGGCGGAGGCGAGGGCTGTCGTGGACCCGAGAGGAAGGCTCCCAACCCCTGGCTGTGTGACCTCAGCCAGGTTGCCTCACGTCTCTGAGCTGGTTTCTGCATCAGTCATGTGGGATAATTATCGTCCCCGCCGCACGGGGATGTTGGGAGGATCGATGCCATCCTCCCTGTGACAAGGCCTGGCGTGTCGTGGGCGCTCGGATAGTCATCGCCCTCCTGGTGACTGGTCAGACCACCAGTCACCTCAGGCCGGGCGGGGCACCGAGACTCCGGCGTCTGGCTCACACCCGCCGGGAATGGGAACTTCCAGGTGACACATGGCCAGCCCTGGCTGGAACTGCTAGAATGTCTCACTCCATGCTAAGGCTCCTCTGCTCCACCCCTGGGCAGCCCCCACCTCTAGTCTCCAGACTCTGACGCTCACTCCATAGCAGGAAGGACTTAGGTGAGGCTTAAGAAGGGACTTCCTGATGGTTGTTGATCTCAAGGTACCGGAAATGTCAGTGGATCAAAAGCTCTGATGGTAAAGTTTGGCGGAAGCAGGCGCTAATTTTCAGAGGATTTCCCAGGATTAATGCCAGGTCCCTAACCTGTGGGAAAAACCCTGTCACGCCACTCGCTTGTTTGTGGACTCCTGTCACTAATGCCCAGACGCCTGCATGCCCAGGTGACCCTGTTCCTGGGACACGAGGTCCCCGAAGCTGTGGTGCACTCCGGCTGATGTGGGGCAGCCCAGCAAACCGAGGGGCAGCCAGGTCTTCTTTAGGATGTGGCATTTTAAGGACGGGGTTTGGAGAAGGCCCTGGAAGAGAAGGCTCCGTATCCGGGTGGGAACCCTGGAGCGTGATGTCTCAGGCCTGTAGACTCTCCCAGTTCTGAGCTCACAACAGCAACAGAGGTGCAGCTTGAAACCGAGACTCAAGGCCACAGGACAGGAGAGGGGGCTGTGTCCAAACAGCCCACGACTGGCCCACTAACTCTCCTCCCACCCCCTTCACGATCACCCCTGTCACTTCCCATGGGGTTCAAGTCCTCTGCCACCCTCCCTCCCTCGGCCCCCTGCTTGGCTCCCAGACCAGCCCCTTGGGGCAGTCTGCTGCGGGGATCCACCAAGCACAGCCTGCCTAGGCTCCAGTCAATCCTCAGGAAACGACTGAGGTTAGGTGGGTGGGTGACTAGACAAGCAGGCCCATGGGTGCTGCCAGTCGAGGGGCTGTGGAACGCTCCCCTAGCCCCTTCCAGGGCCAGGCTGCAGAGGATCGGGACCCGGGCACTGCAGCCAGGGGTCTGGGCGCAACACAGCCACGACACACAGCCAAGGGCCTCTCCCCGTGCCTCTAGATTATCTCCCAGATCTGGCCCTATCTGAGCATGATCATGGAGAGCAAGTTCCGGGAGAAGCTCGAGCCGAAGATCCGGGAGAAGAGCACCCACCTGCGGAGCTTCACCTTCACCAAGCTCTGCTTCGGACAGAAGGTCAGTGTGCCGGGGGGGCCTGCCCAGACCTGCTGCGCCACCGCGCTCCTGTTCCCAAGGACAGGGCAGCCCCCGCATTGCAACATCCCTGTTTGAGCTCCCCCTCGGTCCCCCGGTTCCAGGCCTGGCAGAGAGGGCCCTGAAAAGGAGGATCGGGAAGGGAGACTAGTCCAGCTTTCTTCCAGCAAAGCAAGAGAGGACACTTTAAACATGGCCGTCTGATGGAGAAGCCCCACCTGCTGGCCCTGGTCTCGGCTGGGGCCACAGCCCTGTGGGCAGGATTGTGCAGTGCCATTTGTCCCTCTCTGCTGACTGACTGACTGGAGAGATTCATCTGTCCACCCACACTGGTGGTGTACAAGTCGACCGGTGTCCCCAAATAAAATGGGCCGGGCCAAGGAAGTGAGTGTCTCCCATCCTGAGACTGTGCTGTCTTCTGGAGCAGGCTTCCTGTCCCCTCTCGGATCCTGCCCCTCCTGCCCCAATGTGCCGCTGAGTCATCCGAACATGTACCCTCAGACAGAGGACTGCTGGGGTCGGCCCACAAGCCCCTGCCAAGGAAGGGGTCAGTCCTGACCCAAACCAGGTCCTAGGGCAGAGCAGAACTGCCGTCTGTTTTCAGAGCCGCCGTCATCCCCGAGGCTGGCTGTCCCATCCTGCAGAGTGGATGGAGGTTCTGAACCTCCGACCTTCAGGTCAGCCCTAGCCAAGGTGTCAGTCTAAGAACTCAGAGGTGCTGGTCAGTTCTGGGACAAACAGGGGTCCGAGAGCAGGCCAGCCTGCCAAGGGGAGGTGCCCACCCTGAGTGGGGGTTGGGGGGGGGTCCCCAAGACAGGCCTGCATCGGCCTCCCTGAGCCCCTTCGTTCCTTCTTGATTTCCTGAGCACAGGCTGGGTGCTGGGTACCAAAGGCAGATGGGTGAGTGTGGCAGCACCCTACCTTCAGGAAGGCCACCGTCTTGTCAGGAGAGGCAGACCCATAAGCTGGTGAGGACAGCCTGGCACGATGGCAGAGGAATACGTGGACTATCGGATAGTCAGGGAAGACTTCCTGGAGGGAGCAATGTCTGAGCGATGTCAGGGGATTGAGAGGATGTTCCCCTAAGCCTGCAGTCAGCTGTTTCTGGAGCAGTGCCAACCCTGCCAGGCCACTGACCTGGTGATGGTGCCTGGGGGGGGGGGGGGCCTGCTGGCAAGCCGAAGACTCTGAGGCAGCAGAAGCCTGGTCAGGGGGGGCTGACCCTGAGGGGCGCTGGCACAAAGCCAGGAGGATATGTAGGGGCACCTGCTGGCTGGCCTGATGCCCCCACCCCTGCAGGAGAAATACCTGTTTCTTGGTCCTAGTATTCAAAGTCCTAAGGTCTGGCCCCATCCCATCCCTGACCATGCCAGCCCTCTCCATGGGGGTCCCCGGTGAGCCCCTGGCCTTTGCCAGAACTTGCTGCTCTTCACCCCCAGCCCATGCCTGGGCCCCGCTCTGCACTGTGCTGCAGCCAAACTTGAAGATGTCAGTGGAGCAGCACTCAGATTTGAGTTCAAATAGAATCTGTTTTGATCATTCATCAATCACAACCAGACCTCACTCCAGTGACCCCTGGAAGAAGGGAAGGGGGCAGAGTCAGGGCTGAGGGGGCAGGCAGAAGACAGAAGAGAGATTACCTACAAGCTCAACTCCTGCCCACGAGACTGGGAAACTGGGCAAGAGGACGGGTACTTTCTAGGGTCAGCTCCCTCAGGCAGGAACCCTGCCTTCTCTCCCAGCCTTCCGGGGACCAACCCCTACACACCCATCAGCACTCAGATTAAAGACCCTTCCTCCAGGAAGCCTCACTGATCCTGTGTGACAGCACAGGCTGCACCTCCCTGAAGCACCCTCCCCCCCCATCACCGCACACACACACACTGTCCTTGGTGCTGCCGGACTATGACCCCCCCAAGGCAGGCCCAGGCCCAGCACCTAGCACGGAGTGGGCACACGATCCACACAGGGAGGAAGGGAAGGAGGATGCCCACTCCTGGAAGGAGCGTCCCAGGGGTGCCATGAAGGGCAGGGGCTGCACCATGGGCTTCTACATTCGCAACTCGTCTTGGGTGGGTGGGGAAGCTGGTAGCTTGCACTGCCAGCAACCCTGCTGAGCCCCCCGTCCCCCCACCCCTGGCATCTTTTCCAGTGCCCCCGTGTCAATGGCGTCAAGGCCCACATTAATAAAAGCAACCGCAGACAGGTGGTGCTGGACCTGCAGATCTGGTGAGTGCCTTTGGCCTGGAGCGGAGGGGTGGAGGGTGGGGAGGGGAGGCAGGGAGGGAGCAGGGAGAGCATGGTTGCACAGGGCGGTGTGAAGAAATAGCTGCATGCGTAGGAACAGAAGCCTCTCGGCGCAGTGACCAGGGCCCTGGGCGGCCTGTGGGGAGAAGTATCAGGCGAGTGGATGGACGTGGCCCTGGCTGCTGCCCTCTGCCTAGCTGCCTCCTGGGAGCGGGTGTGGCCAGACACGGAAGGACCTAGCAGGAAAACAGGAAGCTGCAAAGACACGAGAGGGAACTACTGGGCTGGGCGGGGCGGGTGAGGGCGCCTCTTCTGAATGAAGTTCCTAACAGCTGTCTTCCCAAAGGATATGAGACTTGACTTGTGCCTTAAAGGACAAGGCTACACCTGAGCTTCTGGAAGGCTGTCCTTAGTCCAAAGGCATGCTGGGATGATGGGATGCTAGAAGCCAGTTTGGGGCACACCCCTCCCTGGGCCACGGATCTCAAGAGTGTTGGAATGGTGGGGGTTTGAGGACCCCCTGCCCTGAGACCTGAATATGACTAGTTGAGTTCATGGAGGGCTTCTGGTCCCTTCAGCCTTTGGTCAGCTTAGGTGGCCCCTGAGCACAACCAGCACACACTTCACTCCCATCCCCCTACCCCCAACCCCCGCCATCTCCTGCTTGCCTACGGTGCCTGCCCTCCCAGCTCCTGGCATGCAGCTCCTCCACCTGCGTGCTGATGCTATCCACCGACCCACCCTCCCAGCCCCTGGGGCGGTTCACTGTGAGGGACTCCACGCCCTCAGGGCACCCCCATGCCCACCACCCGACAAGAGATGCCAGCCAGCCTCAGTCTCAGAAACTCACAGGGGAGTTCTGACCCTGCCACTAGCCTGGGGCTTTCCTAGAGGAAGGGCTGCATAAGCAGCTGGGCCTGTCTGGAGGAGACCTGGCAGGGGGGTGTGTGGTGGCAGGCAGGGTGTGGGGCTGGGGGAGGCAGTTTGTGCACCTGACCCCTTCCTCATCACTGAGTGAGAGGGTCCCCGGAGCCCCTCCCTCGAGGTCAGTGGTGGGGTGTGCAGGAGAAGGTCCTGGGGGACGAGGCTGAAGTCAAAAGTTCATCTCGGCAGCCTGTCATCTGGGCCTAAGGCTGGGGGATTCTGGGTAGGTTTGCTGACCTCGGTGTGCAGTTAGATCTGCCCCTTCTCCTCACCCCCTCCCTCCCTCCCTCCCTCCCTCAGCTACATAGGGGACTGTGAGATCAGTGTGGAGCTGCAGAAGATACAGGCCGGTGTGAAAGGGATCCAGGTGAGTGCCGACCCTGCGCCAGCCAGCCCCTGGGGTTCGGGAGTGGACCCCAAGCCCAGAGGCTGGTGCTGATGGAGGAGGGAACCAGGCTGGGGTTGCTCAGCCAGAAGTGGTGGCGCTGGGCGCTGGCCTGGTGTTCCGCTTCAGCAGAGGGCCTATCCTCGGAGCAGGGCAGAGCAGCCCGGACGCTGGGGTGGAAGGAGGAGGTGGGAGCTTCGTGCACCACCACCAAGGATCTGAGCTGGAGTGGAGACCGTTCCTGGGTCCCTGCATGTTGGGTGGCTGGGCACTGGGCAGGCTCCCTGCAGCACAGCTCAGGGCCCCTTGAATGCCAGCCTCATCTCTGTGGGGCAGCACCTTGGCCGTGGAGAGGGACCCTGGGACTGGGAGATGGAGCACGAGCCTGAGCTGAGAGGGCAGCAGGCGCAGGGGAAAGGAACTGGGGCCCCTCATGCCCGCCGTGCCGTCCAGCTGCAGGGCACCCTGCGGATCATCCTGGAGCCCCTCCTGGTGGACAAGCCCTTCGTGGGAGCCGTGACGGTGTTCTTCCTGCAGAAGCCGGTGAGGCCGAGGCCCCTCCCTGGGGCTGAGCTCAGGGCCATGGACGCCTGGCTCATTTAGCTAGACTCTTCTCCCCAACATGGCAAGACAGCTCAGAGGAGTAGCTGGCCACTGTCCCCCAGGAGGCCTGGAGGAGCCTGGACACTGAAACTTGGACCTCTCCAAACCCCGGGCCAGGGTGGTGTTCCCGGCAGGAAGTAGCATGCCCCCGGGTCCAGCCCCCTTTACAGGCATGAAAGCTAGGGGAGTCTCACCTGATGAGGGTGTTCCCCCTCCCCGAGTGGACTGGGTTCTCCATTTAGCACCTTCCTGCCTGACGGCCTCCCTCTGCCTGCAGCACCTGCAGATCAACTGGACGGGCCTGACCAACCTTCTGGATGCCCCCGGAATCAAGTGAGGGGCAGCTGTGGGCGGGTGGGTGGGCGGCTCAGGGGTACATCGTGTGGTCATGTCCCCCCCACACACACTCGCCCTGCCCAAGGAGGGGCAGCAGAGAGGAGGTAGTGGAGGTAGCGGGGGTGAGGGGTGGCATGAGAAGCTGACAGTGGTGAAGGCAGACACACTCAGCCACACACGCACAGCTGGCCAAATCGGTCAGTACTAAGGCCACCTCCTTGTTGTCCTAGCCCGGGGACCAGAGTCAGCTGGCACAATGAGCAGCATTAGGAGGCTATATCGGGCACAGGCCAGCTACACCAGCCTGCTCTGCACCGCTCCTACCAGCAGGACCCTGTAGCTAGCCTCCGCCCCCTTTAGAAGTGAGGGCACTGAGCTCCAGAGAGGTAAGGAATTTTCCCAAGGTCCCACAGGGGACCCACACAGGTCATCCCCCTCCTACCATTTGCTATGTTGATAGACGCCTCAGTCAGGGACAGTGTACATGTTTATGACACATGTACCAATACCCCAGACACACTCCCCATCCAGTGCCGGCCAGGGGGTGTCTGGGCTGCCTTCTCCTGGTAGGCCCTCCCTGCCAGCTCTGCTCCTGGCTCCAGCTCTGGGCTCGGGTGGTGGGGCAGGCAGTGTGGGGACGTGCACCCTGCACAGCCCGGGCTGATGGTCTCCTAGTGAGGTGTCAGACAGTCTACTGGAAGACCTCATCGCTGCCCACCTGGTGCTGCCCAACCGAGTGACCGTTCCCGTAAAGAAGGGGCTGGACGTGACCAACCTGCGCTTCCCTCTGCCCTGTGTGAGTGCCTGGTCCTGCGCTGAGGGACACGGGGCTGGGGAGGGGAGGGCGGGTCTCCCGATGGCCAGAGTGCTGTAGGGCACGCTGTCCCTGTGTGCGGTCAGGGCGTCTCTGGGCTGCAGGTCCACGTGGTCTTCTGCCTCCTTCGGCTGGGACTTGGTTCCGCAGAGTGCGTCCTTCAAGCTCAAGCCCTTGGCCGGGCTGCTTTGTTGGTGGTGTGTGTAGGGAGGCCCTTCCCATCCGACAGCTCTGCTGTCAGGCTCTGAGACTCGGTGCTTCGGCACATGGACTCGCCGTTGCTGTGTACTGCTTCTGGCCAGAATGGAGGAGCACACACCTGTCCGGTCTCTGGGGCTGTGGCCATCACAGAAGCAGATTCCCTGATCTTTCTCTCGAGGGCCAGCGAGTCGTTTCCAACGATGAGCTCATGGCTCGCAGCTGGACATTTTGCCAAGGTGGCCGCCAGGCTCCTATTAGGAATCCAGTGGGGCTGTCAAGGGCAATTGTCCCTCCTGAGGGGTCGTTGCATCTGGTCTTTTGTCATCACCAGTTGCGTTGTTATTTGTTATGACAAACAGCCCTGGGTGCGTGGCGTTCTGTTTGGTAGCAGTCACGAGTTGGAATAGAGTCCGGGAAGCGGGGTTGCTGGGTCAGCAGAATGTGTGCATAAGCAAAGGTGGTGAAGAAAGCTGATGGTGCCCGGCTAGCGAGCGATGGAGCATCTGGGGTCTTAAAGGCTGGAAAGTCAATAAGCAGCCATCTAGCTCAGAAGCAACAAAGCCCACGTGGAAGAAGCACACCAGCCTGTGGGACCATGAGATGTCAAAGGGATTATATATCAGACTTCAAGAACTAAAAGTCATAACATTGCGTGCTCACTTTCCTGATACGATCACCTCGGGAGAGAGGTCTGCGGATTGACAGAGATCTACAAGAGCAGGACTCTGGATGGGAGGTCACCCTTGCTGCTGTCGTTAGGGGCGGTCTTGCCCGTTCCGACCATAGAAGGTTGCCCTTGCAGTGCTTGGGATCATATCCAATAGCTTTAGATAGGGGGTCCACCTTAGGCTCACCAACTGTGTGGTTCTCTCCCTGCCTCCCCCCACCCCAACCCCCATTCCTTGATAAAGTCAGCACTTTAATTTTTTAGCACCCATCTGGGTGGGTGTCGAGGAAATCTGCCACAGTCCAGGGGTAGAGGTGTGAGGCACGGAGCGTGTGGACTCCCTGCCCGCAGAGGTGTGCACACCTGGCCATCAGGGCTCCAGAAGGCAGTTTCAGGTGGGCCCGCCCAGCTGGTGCCACAGGAGGATGAAATGGCTGTGGATGAAGCACTCCTTCCAGGCTTCAGGCAGGGACAGCTGGTACGTGGGCGGGCACCTCATAGTGGCAGCACTCTGGCCCTGCCATCACCTGCCACGTGCCCAAGTTTCTCTGGCTTCTGTGTCCCCATCCAGAGCTTTAGAAGGGTGGTGTGTGTGTGTGTGTGTGTGTGTGTGTGTGTGTGTGTGAAGGGGTGAGTGGCTGTGGTGGTCTGGGCTTTGAGGGCTGGTGGGCCTAGGGAGCGGCTGTAACCGCAGGCTGTGACCTTTTTCAGGGGGTGATCAGAGTCCACTTGCTGGAGGCAGAGAACCTGGCCCAGATGGACCACTTCCTGGGGATTCGTGGCAAGTCAGACCCCTATGCCAAGGTGAGCATTGGCCTGCAGCATTTCCGGAGCAGGACCATCTACAAGAACCTGAACCCCACTTGGAATGAGGTGTTTGAGGTGAGAGTCTCCTCGGCCCCCGTTGTCTGTCCTTGATGCCCTTCAAGCGCCACTCCCCCAGGGACCGGGTCTGGCTCCCCGGGGGCAGCACTGCACCTGAGAAGGCCCGAGTCCTGGGTGAGGGTGAGCAGGCTTCTTCTTCCCAGAGCCCCCAGGCTTCCCAAGGCGGGCATGCAAGACCTGCTGGAAGACCAGCTAGTTCGTAGGGACTTCGTGGCCCTGTGCCCGGTCAGATGGTTGGACACTCACTGCCATGGTGAGTCCATACCGACGCACAGCAACTGCCCAGGCCAGGCTGGAATGGCCCCTGTGAGTGCTGACATGGGTAGAAAACCCAGTCTCTCTCCCATGGAGTTGGTGGTGGTTTCCAACTGCTGGCCTAGAAGATCTTGGCCCCGCGTGTAGCCACCATGCCACCAGGCTCCTCGGATCATTGGAAGGAAGGTTCTAAATCAAGGTGAAGGCCACAGAGGTTCTGCTCCGTTCTCTCTTCCTCCTCTGCTAGAGTTACACACAGGGGCCTAGGCTTTTCCTTCGGCTGGCGGAGGAATCCCAGTACATTCCTGGGACGCCTGGAAGCTCCCGACAGACACTCTCGGTGATAAAAGGCAGTTTCTGGGTATCCCAGACCCAGGGGTTCGGCAGGATCCATGGAAGAGTGCTCTGGAAGCTAGAGTGAGGGACACAGCAGCTACCGCCCCTCACTGTGCAGGGGCTCGTCCATCCGGTCTCTAGTCCCTCTCACTGCCCCACGGGGGCGGGTTACCCCTCCCTCCTTTCACAGACCACTGCTGAGTTCCTGAGGTGGGCAGGAGTGGCCAGGGGCCAGGGAGCCTCTTTGGGGTGTGTCATCTCAGTGTGGCAGCCGTGCACAACCCACAGACAGCTCTCTCCCTCCAGCTCATAGTGCACGAAGTCCCTGGGCAGGACCTGGAGGTGGACCTGTATGACGAGGACCCTGACAAGGACGACTTCCTGGGCAGGTGAGGATGAGGGCTGGGGGGAGCCGTGGGCAGCCTGCCCTCCCTGAGGGTGCCCACCGGGCCGGCTTTCACAAAGCTCAGGGACTTACTACCCACTCTTGTCATCATCTCTGTCTTGTTTTAAATAAATCATTTTACTGGGGCTCTTGACAGCTCTTATAAGAACCCATGCATCCATTGTGTCCAGCACATTTGTACGTAGGTTGCCATCATCTTTTTCAAATTATTTTCTTTCTGTTTGAGCCCCTGGTGTCAATTCTTTTTATATCATATGTTAAAGTTTCTCCACAAATTGCTCACAGACAGCGGTAACATTTTCCACGAAGCGTCAACCTCCTCACTGTTTCCACGCACGTGGCTCCATTTCCAAGGGGCTGGCTCCTGGGCCACACTAGCTGCTGCCTGTCCCAGGCCCTCTGTCTCAGAGTGCCTGCTGCCCGGCGTCTCGTGCCAGTGACGGCTGCGAAGCGCGCTGGCTCATGGGTGACAGTCTTTATTTTAGGAGGCATCTGTTACTGACCTCCAAGATGGCCTCCCGGGGTGGCGTGGGTCGCTCAGGGGGACAGTCCGGGGAGCCGCTCATCTCCATGGTCTGCTAAATCTAGACTTTTGAAGACTCTGGGAGGTGGCTCCACATGTTTCTCCCATTCCATCAGGATTGGTCTATTGTGGCCCTGAGCTGAAGCCAGTTTCTTCTGGCATAATTCCCCCAGCATTCCACTTCCCTGCCATACGCTTGCATTTCAGAAGCCTCCCAAGTGTCCCCTCCTAAGTTCTGGGCTCCACTCCCTGCCCTCCCAACAGTGTGGCTGAAGTTCCTGTGGGTGCCCGGGGCTGAGGGCTCCTGCTCACTCTGGGCCAGAACAAAGAACCTCGGAGCTATCAGATTTGCAAATGGGCCTATCTTTTGGTCTTGCACTTCCAATTCCAAAGTCTTCTGTCAAAACTCTCCCTGAAAAACTCTGAACTCACTGCCCTTAGGGTGGGGGGGGGTCTGACTCAGTTTTGCCCCCATAGAGCAGAGTAGAACAAGCCTTGTGGATTCACCAGACCATAAATCTTTATTATTCTATAGATTGATCTTTGTGGGAGTAGGGAGTCTCTCCCGAGAGAGGTTGGCGGTCTGGAATGACTAATCTTGTGGTTAGAAGCCCGATGGGGGGGACCCACTAGACGCCACCAGGGCTCTTTGTAAAAGCACTCGTTCCTGAAACGTGTCCTGTGGCAGAGTCTGTGGAGGCACAACTAGACGCTGGACACATAGTGCCCACCCTCTGGGAAGACCGTGTGAACACATTTGCCATTGTCAAACTCAGAGTATGCTGCAGCCACCACTGCCCGGGAGCAGAATCTTTGCGTGTTGAGCTGAGGATGTCCAGGAGGTGTGAGAGGGAGGGGGCACGAGGGGGGGTGCCCGTGCAGCGAGCATGTTGTCAGAGGAGCCGTTGTGGGTGTGGGTGTGGGTGTGTCCACGTTCAGGGGAGCAGTGCCAGCTCCTTGCCCAGCGGGAGGGAGGGAAGGCGACCTCTAGGTCCACACAGGCACCTGTCCTGGGTAATTGGCTTCCACTGGAGGTGTAACTGAAAAGAAAGAAGTAGACACAGAATGGGAGGAACACCACCTGATAGACAAAAAAAAAAAAAAAAAAAAAAGCTCCCCATTAGATGTTTTCATCATTTGCAACTATCTTTACCTTTTTTCCCTTTTTTTTTTAACTTCAACTATCTTTATCTTAACGAAGGCCTTGTACTTTTTATCAAGCTGCAGAGTAGACGCATGACTTTGGATATGGGTCTTGTTTTGCTGATTTCAGGCAGGCTTTGGGCTCACGTACATATGTATGCTAACAGCTCAGAATTACCTTTGCCCTCTGGCTGGGTTGTCTAAAGAAACCAAACCAAAGATGCTCAGATATGTATAAGAAAACCTTTTGTATGAGCCCCCAATAAAAGAAAAGAAAACCTTTATATCCACACTCGGTTTATATCAAGAAAGCATGCCCGCCCAGTCGAATTCAAGGGCACAGTTCCCCTGTAAGCCCAAGCCCTCTTCAGACTCAGGTGACTGCAGGCTGATGAAGCCAAAGACAAAGCAGAAGCGGGGGGAGTGCAGGCTGGTGGGCGCAGAGCTGCGTGGATCCAAGGTTGATGGGAACATGGCCGGCCGGACCCTGACAGCTTGGAGGTCGGCTCCCAGGTCAGCTGCCCACATGGGGCCACCCCTGGAGGCAGATACAGAATCCCAGCAAGCAGGGAGGGCGAAGGAGCAGAGAGAAAGAGAATTTCTCATTGTTTCTCTTATAGAAAAGGTCACCCCCCCCCCCAGCCCCTGCTTCCCCTGGGGCATCATCAGGCTCTGACCTGATTAACAGGTTGACACTTTCACACAGGTACAAGTTGACATAAAATCTAACTGCCAACTATGTTGATTTCTTGGGGGGGCCGGCACTTGGTTGCTTGGAAATAGAGGAGCATATCGGATTATCACAGTGGGGGCGGGAGCTGTGCCACAGTCATAGAGAGGGCACAGGATTGAGAGGGAAGCTAGCTTCCTGGTATTGTCCTTCCTTGTACAGGACTGTCATGCACTGACATTCCTATGCAAGGAAGTTTCCCACCCAGAATATCCAGGCTCCTGTTGGTTATTGTGCTAGTCTGGGTAGACTTGAGAAACAAATTCATAAACACACAGATGTACATAAGGGAGAGGCTTATGTACAAGGGGAATTGAACATGGAGGAAACATCCCAGTCCAGTCTAGTACAAGGTCATAAGTCTGATATTAGGCCATATGTCTGACAGCAGTCTATAAAGGCCTCCTCAACTCATAAAACACATGCAATGATGCCAAATGCAGAACCATCACAAGCCCGTGGGTAGAAAGTCTTTGGATCCAGTGGTGTAAACATCTCAGCACTGGCAGGAGCCTCCACGTGGCTTCTCTAGGTCTGGGTTTCTGGCCGCATCAGGGTAGGTCCATGTGGCTTCTCCTCAGGGATGTCTCACAGAGAGTCAGTCCTGTCAGTCAAGTCTCTCAGGCAGCGCCTGTTGTCAGTAGAGTCTCCAAGGAAGTGGAGAGAGAGAGAGAGAGAGAGAGAGAGAGAGAGAGAGAGAGAGAGAGAGAGAGAGAGAGACTCTCCGTCTCCAAGAAGGAATGGCCATATTTCCCAGAATTCTTAGAAGGCCATGCCCACACAGATAGTCTCATTGGCCAACTTGGCAGGTTAGACTCTAGCCCTACCATTTTAATCCTCAAATCGACACCAGATTACATGACTGCCACAGTTAAAAAGCCAGAAGCAATGTAAGCAATAGTCTCTGTAGTCCCCTCTGAGGACCAGAGCCACCATTTCCCCCCTACCCCTTCCTTACACACACACACACACACTCACATCAGCCTGTACAGTTTGAATCTTCCTGCACTCAAATTGGTCTCCCAATGGTTCCGGAGTCTTGGAGCAGGCACCTCAGCCGGAGAGCCCCAGCAGATGGTTGATAGTAGGTTCCAGATCGTCTCCCACCCCACAGCCTCTGTTCTTGCCATGCCTGAACTGAGTGTCCCATTCCTCTCCCCCCCTTGCCCCCTGCCATCCCTGTCTTCCAGCCTGCAGATCTGCCTCGGTGACGTGCTGACCAACAGAGTGGTTGATGAGGTAGCGTGGGGCCCAGGACCCGGGTTCTGTGCGAGGCCCCTGCCCCAGGATGGCTGGTCCTGGGAGCCAGGCTGCTCGTGTGCTCAGGGGAGGAGAGGGATTTGGCACCTGCAGGTCCCAGAGTCCCCAGGGCCCCAGTCAGAAGGATCTTCTCACAGACCAAGGACCCCGCCCTCTTGCCCCCTGCAAGGGACAGTTGTATTACAGGGAGGGCAGGCCGGGCTTGCTCAGACTTTTCCCTCCTAATGTGGGGGCACTTTGCCCTGGTATAAACACTCCTTCCCGGCCCCCCCCCATTCCGTCTCCTCCAGAGCCCAGACCCCACCCTCTATAAGCTGGTTCCACCAACCCACTCTGTGTCCCCTCCCCTCCCTGCAGTGGTTCACCCTCAATGACACGACCAGCGGGCGACTGCACCTGCGGTTGGAGTGGCTTTCACTGACCCCTGACCAGGACACTCTGGGCGAGGTGAGTGTGGCATGATGGGGTGTCCCATGCTCCGAGGGGAGGGAATGCCGCCAGCTCTGTCTCCTGAAGTCTGTCCCCAAGCCCGCCTCCACAGGCAGCAGTTCCTGCTCCATCCCCTCTTCTCCTGGGAGGATGGGGCTCTTAGATGGGAAGTCCATCTTTGTGTCTAACTTGAATCTGCCATGCTTCACTTGTGCTCTTGACCTCAACAGAAAAGGAGGTTGTGAGCCATCTTATGATGGATTCATCTGGAGTGTGAGGGCTGGCGGTTTCCCCCACCCCCGTCTCTCTCTGTGCTGCTGCTTGCAGGTCCCCGAAGGCCTCCCCACTGCCCCCCTGTCCACTGCCATCCTGGTGGTCTTCCTGGAGAGTGCCTGCAACTTGCCAGTGAGTGGTGGCATGGCCAGGGCGGGGGGGGGGGGTAGGGTAGCAACACACCAAATTCCCTTCCAATGCCCACCTGCTGCTCACTGTCCTGGTGCTCGTGCCACAGAGAAGCCCCTTTGACTACCTGAACAGCGACTATTGCGCCAAGAAATTCTCCAGAGCTGCCAAGGTACATGCGCGCGTGCACACGTGGAAACTCCCGTGAGGGCGGGCCACAGCTCCACAGCTCCACGGCCATGGTCCTGGGCACTCAGCCTGGCAGCTCATCTGCCTGTTCCGGGCTCCCAGGCCTCTGATGGAATCGTCAGGAGTGCTTATGGCCACTTTACAAGCAGGACTCAGGGAGAGAGTTCATTAGGGGCCTCCATCACATAGCCCAGAGAAGGCCGAGTCAGACTCCCCCCTGCCCAAGCCCAGCCCATGCCCTGGACCCCACCGAGCGGGACCCCTGTCCAGCCAGGCCCTGCTTTGCGTGCTGCTTGTCCCCGGGTGTGAGCCCAGCACTCAGGGCTGACAGTCAAAGCAGCCCCGGTTCCCCCACGGGCATGTGGGTCTCTCCTGTCACAGAATAAGAGCGGCAGGGACCCTTCTTGCTACGCAAAGCTGTCCGTGGGTAAGAAGACCCAGATGAGCAAGGTAGGCAGCTGCATTATGTGACCTGGGTGGGGGTGGAGGGGTGGGGAGAGGAGATGGAAGGAAATGGGAGTCCCTAGGGCAAGTCTCGGCTTAGGGAATTAGGAGTTGGGTGGCTAACCGCAAGGTCAGTAGTTCAAAGCCACCAGTTTCTGTGCATGGGAAAGACGAGGCTTTCTTTTCCCATTGGAAGTTACCGGAGAACAGTTCTCCCAGTCAGGCTGGGTCGGAGTGCATGTGGAGGGAAGTGGGTCTTTGTGTTAGTCCAGGTAAACTAGAGAAACAAATTCATAGACACACACATGGATGTAAGGGAGAGGTTTATATACTAGAGGAATGGAACATTGAGAAAGCATCCCAACCCAGTCCAGTCTAGGGCCTTACGTCCGATATCACCCCATATGTCCCATGCCAGTCCGTAAAGTCTTCTTCAGACTCACAAGGCACATGTAATGACACCGGAACCATCGCAGGCCAGTGGGTGCAGAGATTTATGTATCCAGTGGTGGTAGAAGCATCTGAGCGCTGTCTCCCCATGGGTCCTCCAGCTTCCAGGTCTCAGGGTCGATCAGCATGCTTTGTCTTGTCAACTGCAATGTCTTCCAGGGACTCGGCCTTGTGTCTTGTCAGTAGAGTATCTCCAAGGGACTGACTGAGTCTCTCACCTTCAAGGGGGAAATTCGGCCGAATTTCCCAGAATTCTCAGGAGAAAGCCATGCCCACACAGAGATCTCATTGGCTATCTGCAGACGGACAGGCTAGACTCCACCCCTACACTCCCAGTCCTGAGATTGACACGAGCTTACATGACGGCCACAGCCTTGATGAGCGAGGGAGCAGAGGTCAAGCACAAACACTAGCTTCTAGAGGCAGAGAGGATGGGAAATAGCCTGCACCGCACACCTAGCAAGGTCGAGATGGACTCTGGGTATTTTTATATTTATTCCTCACAAACTCAGGTTCAAGAATCTGAAGACCTGAGACTCAGTGACTTGCACCAGAAAGTAACAGCCGCAGGGGTCCAGGCCAGGCTTGGCGTTAGAGCCCTATCGCTCCCTCCAGCCATGGCGCTGCTCAGTCTGCAGCAGCCTTGGCGCTGCTTCCCCTGGCAGGGACCTCCAGCCTGCACCCTTCCTGGGAAAGCCCTTCTCACCGGGTGCCTGGCTGGGGTGCTTTCCCCTGACTGTTGCACCCTGTCGGGGGGTGGGGTGGGGGGTGGGGGTGGAAGGCAGTGGCCTGGTCCCCGGGAAGCACAGCAGGTGACTCTCAGTGGTACCTGGTGGCCAGAATGAGCGCAGAGGTGCTGGCCTCCCACCCTGCCCAGCTGACCCTTCAACGATCTCTTTCCTTCGTCCCCAGACGTGTCACCACAGCAAGGACCCCGTGTGGGGCCAAGTGTTCTCCTTTTTTGTGCACAACGTGGCCGCTGAGCAGCTCCATGTGAAGGTTTGCTTCAAGTCGGGCTCCTAGAACGCAACTCTGGAAGGGGTGGGCTGGACGCACACACGCAGCGGGCGCTTTAGGCCTCATGTCCCTGAGACTGCCGCCCAAAACGTCGGGGGAGCAGCGCCCCCGCGTGGCCCTGCAACAGGGCCTTTCTAGTTCTAGCAGACACTGGCGAGGGTGATGCAGTGCTTGAAAGCCAGTCCTTCCATCCTGACAAAGTAACGAAGGCAACGAGATGCTGTCTTTTCTACTGTCCACACGGGTCAATAGATGCTCCAAGTCTCGTGACTGACAAGTGGTGGGACTGGACTTGTGTTGTGGTCGGAAGCCCTCTCTAGACAGCCCGTCCTAGAGCAGTTCCGACCCCCTCCCCCCCACATCTGTCCCTAAAGTCTTCGTGGCCCTGGATCAGTTGATGTCACAAAAAGCCTCCGGGGCCCTCCCCTGACTGAAGGCAGGGACCAGGCCTGACCTGACTCTCCGTTCCCGCTTCCCAGACGAGGACTGTGTGCAGACTGAAGCAGGGAACCCAGGGCTGGGTTGGGTCCGCCTGGTGGAGGTGGGAGGCCGGACGAGGCCCTCCTCTTGCTCTGTGACGGCCCGCTGTGCAGGTGCTGGATGATGACAGGGAGTACGCGCTGGGAGTGCTGGAATTCCCGCTCTGCCAGATGCTCGCCTGCACAGACCTCACCCTGGAGCAGCGCTTCCAGCTGGACCACTCGGGCCTGGACAGCCTGGTCTCCATGCGGCTGGTGCTGCGGGTACGTCTCTGCCCCCAGTCAGAGAGAGGGGAGCGGGCAGGGAACCTCTCTCTCTAGGGAACTCGCAGTCAGAAAAAGTGAGGGAACAGGTTTGTGTTTATTCTTGCCGAGAAGACGCCAAGAAATGGATTGGGTCGTTCCCATTAAAGTGGTGACCAGATTTTAAGCGGGACACCATTGATGGGGGGGGAGGGGGAGTTCTTGGTTAAAAATTTGGTCTAGGGCTGAGCCCCGGTGGCCTAGTGGTTATGTGCGGGACTGCGGCCCACTGGGTTGGCGGTTCAAATACAGCAGCAGCTCTCCAGGAGCAAGGCTGGGTCTCCTACTCCCACCAGGGGGCAGTGATGCCCACCGGAAAAAAGAATGCAAAAATAGTATTGTAATATTTTTTTAAATTTTAAAATGCCATGGGACAGTGTTAAATTGTTAAAAAGTGGGACGTCTGGTCACCTTACATGAATGTCACGAGTTAGCCAGCCATTGGAATATGCGGCTATCCTATCTTTTAGTTCCTTTTCTGGAACTCCTCCTGCCTTGGGCGTTCTCATTCCATTCTTCACGCGTCCTGACCGGACTTTCAGAATCCCCATCTCTTTACCTCCTGGTGCCACATTCTGGCTTACTTCCCCAACCTTCCGAATCACTAATTCTTTATTTGACTCTGTCTATTTGACTCTGTGTGACCTGTTTATTGCTAAAAATTTGGGGGCCATTTTTCCTCATTTCTAATTTTAACTTTTCCAAACCTATTTTTTGTCTTTTGTTGGTAACATTTTAAAATCTCCTCGTGTTTCAACACCATCCTGAATCATTTGGAAATGTCTATTTCACGATACATATGGCCTGTTCACTCTAGTATCTGAAGGTCTAAAGTGACCAGACGTCCCACTTTTGGTGGGACAGTTCTGATGTTAAACAATCTTTCCTTCGCCCCGGGGCATTTTTTAAAAGGTCCAATTTTTGGAAAGAAGGCACAAGTTAGGGAACGGCGGGAGAATGGGAAGGAGTATACCCCCTCTACCTCCCCACCACCCCCCTGGTCAGGGGTGTCCCGCTTTACCAATGTTAAAATCTGTCTGACTGGTCACTCTAAGACTTAGACACTGAGCTTTATGGTTGCGGTGTCTGTTTGCTTGTAGAGACACCTTTATGTTTATAAACCTGGACCCATTGTTATGGACAGGCTGCAAAAGACATGTTGTCATCAATCTTTGCAGGAGGATGAAATTCTTATTCCTTTTTTTTAAAAAAAATCATTATATTGGAGGCTTGTACAACTCATCACAATCCACACATCCATCCATTGTGTCAAGCACATTCGTACATTTGTTGCCATGGTCATTTCCAAGACATTTTCTTTCTACTTGACGCCTTGGCATCAGCTCCTCATTCCCCCTCCCCTCTTCACGTCCCCCTCTCCCCTCGCCCTCCTTCCCTCATGAACCCTTGATGATTTATAAATTATTATGTTCTCATGACTTGCACTGGCCAAGGTCTCCTTCCATCCATTTTTCTATGGTCCATCCCCCCGGGAGGGGGTTATAGGTAGACCAGCGTACTCGGTTCCTCCTCTCTCCCCCCACCTTCCCCTTCCCCTCCGGGTATCGCTAACTCGTTATTGGCCCAGAAGGGTTTATCTGTCCTGGATTCCTTGTGTTTCCAGATTTTATCTGTACCAGTGTGCATGCTCTGGTCTATCAGGATTTAAATGGCAGGTCAGGAGAGTGGGCGGGGGGGGGGGCAGAAATTTTTTTCCTGTACTACTTTTTTCACTGAAGATTACCCCAACTTCAGGGCCTCACTTCTGACCCCTTGTCTTACGTGGACTCCTAGTCCAAGGCCTTGCCCCTTGTTGCTGCGAGATCCTTAAACCTGATTCCCTTAGCTGTACAATTTGGTAAGGGACCCCAGAAAGGCTTAGCCTCTGGTCTTCCTTTACCAGCTGGACTCTAGCCTGGAGCTGTGAGCGCCTGGCGAGTCGGGCTGCGTATTCACGCACCCGGAGGCCCTGTCCTTTCATGTGGCCTCCCTCACCAAAGGGTTTGGATCAGTTGTCCACTGGAGGGCACACAGGGACAGTCTGTCTCTAGGACTGGTCTCCACCGCTGGCTGTGTTGCTTTGGCGATGAGGCTGGCTCGGGATGGGGGGCTGTGGGACAGAGGGCAGCGGAGGTCGGAGCGGGCTCCCCATCACCCCAGAACAGCACGATGGGTCACTGCGGGGGGTGGAGGGGGCAAGAGACTGGGGAGAGCAGCGGTGAGGTGTGAAATGGAGGGGACCTGAGGAGAAACCCAGTTCTGGGCAAGCACTGGTGGATTAGAGGACAGCTGGAAACACCCAGACCCAGGAGGCAGCTGGTGCGCCCCCCCAAACCCCCCCTCCCATTAGGGGGTGGAGCTGGACCTGGGAGTCCACACACATGGGAGGGAGGTGCATGCCCAGAGGTCCGGGTCTCCAGCAGAGAAAAGAGGTCCCAGGACTCCGTCTTGGCAAACACCCACTAGTGAGGACAGAGGAAGACAAAAGTCGGAGGGCTGTTGGGGACACAGAGAGGTCAAAGTCACCGTCTCTAGAGGGGGAAAAAACCCACCCAGCCATTGACCAGGGCGGGAGTCTTGGAGAAAACTGCTACAGAGGAGAGGAGAGGCAGCAGGTGAGGAGAGGGAGGCGCAGGCGGGGCGGGCCCATCCACAGCACCCGTCTTCTGCCTGCAGTTCCTGCGCGTGGAGGAGCGAGAGCCGGGGAGCCCATACACGGGACCCGAAGCCCAAAAGAAAGGCCCTCTGCTTGTCAAGAAGGTGGCCACCGACCAGGGCCCTCGAGCCCCACCCCAGGGAGAGGCCCCTGGAGAGGCGCCATGTCCCCCGGCTGCTGCTTCTGACCCCACAGAGCCCTCTGAGAGCCCCCTCACCACCCCCAGTGTTCCTGCAGCAGCCGCCGAACCCATGCCCCAAGAGACAGGCCCGAAGCCCAAAGGCAAGGATGGTGCCGGAGGGTTCTGTGAGCCCACGAGAGAGAAGAAGAGTTCGACCACCAACTTCCTGACTGTCCCCGGCCCCCACTCTCCGGGGCCAATCAAGTCTCCCAGGCCCAGGAAGTGCCCTACGTCCCCATTCGCATGGCCCCCCTCGGGGCTGGCTCCCAGCATGTCCTCCCTCAACTCCCTGGGCTCCTGCTTTGACCTGACAGATGTCAGCCTCCACACTGAGTACGCTCTTCTCCGCTTCATCTTTTCTAAAGGCGCATGGACAAGGTCTCCCAGACGGGGAAAGTGGCTTCACACAGAGAAGAAAGTTCTCGGCAAACATCCCACAGGGGCCAGGTTCTAGCTCTCACAAAGGACTGGCTGTAAAGCAGAGGCGGGGCATTGGTCTGTAAGGCTCCTCTCAGCACAAACATTTCCTGAATTCTAGAGTTATGCTAGGGCGAAATGGAAAAGGCCGAATGTGCAGTCATATAATTAGTGGCTGCCATTTATTATGTTTACTGTGGGTTCAGCGTGTTCCCCATTTCACTCCTAACTCATCAAATGTATGAGAGCAAACGTACCGTCACACAGGCCCCACCAAGAGTCAGGCTAGAAAGGCAGTCCCCATGCCTGCGTCCATGCTCTTCCTGACGCAGGGCTCACGCAGACCGGGCGAGGAAAGGGAGCCCGCGCCGTAACCAGGGCTCGAAACTCCCCCTGCAGCCAGCCCGGCGAGCTTGGAGACCAGGCGTCCATGGAGTGCTTTCTGTCTCTTGGGGTCATATCATAATATCCAGGAATTTAATACATCATAATGATCTTTAAAGTTTAAAATGGTAGGTGTCCATGATTCTCTCAGTTTTACCATCAGCTCAGGTAACAGAAACAAAAATTTCAGTGATTCCTTAGAGGCCTGAACTAGATCCCTGTAACTTCACCAACCAACCCCGTCAAGTCTCTCTCTACAACAGAGAGCCATTGGTACTTTTTGTCATTTACATTCTTCAAAAACGGGAAGATTAGACATTTTCTACTGAGAATCATTCCTAGGGCCTTACTTTGGCTAGTCTTTTATTATAAAGATATCCAGACACCAAGTGCTGAAAGATTAATACAACCAATGTACATGTTTCCTCCACTCAGCTTTAGCCATTTATTGTGCACCAGTCTGCATTATATCTATGTACACACACACCTTTGTTTTTGTTTTTTTGGCAAAACCATTTCAAAGTTATATCATAGCCCTTTACCCTTCGCTGTTTTTAAATTTATTCAGCCCAGAATTCATTATCATCAAAGCTACACACATGAACAAAAATGCTCGAGGATCTTGCAGGCTTCCGTTTGGATCCTGGGATCCTAAGACTTTTCCAGCCTGCCTTCAGCACAGGGATGGGGGGTGGAAAGGGAAAGGGCTTCCTTCTCGAGGCAACAGCAAGGAGAATTATTTTATGAACCCACAAAACCCTATTTGCAAACTACAGCATTTCTCGTGGGGGTTGGGGGAGGGGGGAGAAGAGCCGTGACCAGCCCTTTCCTTGCAGAGGCGGGGGTCTGAGGGCGCGGCCGCTGGGGGAGATCCAGCTCACGGTGCGCTATGTCTGCCTGCGGCGCTGCCTCCGTGTGCTCGTCCACGGTTGCAGGTACAGGGGTTCTGGGGCCAGGAGGTCTTTTGAGAGCCGCGAGGACTAGAAATCAGAGCGGGGACGCTTGGATCCAGGGCAGGGGTTGACAGGAACCCCCTGGGAGATGGGATGTGCCGGCCTGCTCACTCGGCAGGACTGGGACTTGATCGGTGTTGCCGGGCTCAGGAGCCAAGGCCTCTGGTCAGCCCCCGCCCCCCCCCTCCCCCCCATTGCAAAACTCCCTGGGGGAGTCTCAACATTTCCCCAGCACGTCGTCCCTGGGTTGGGGGACGTGCTCGACTTCAGACCCTACCAGGGGTCCTCACACTATGGCCCGCGGGCCACATGCGGCCTGCCGTGGACTTTTATCCAGCCCACCAGGTGTTTTTGCCGCGTTGCTGTCCTGCTTAGCAGCCGACTCATCCCAGGCCCACAGTGAATTTGTTCATAGTTGTTTGTTTGTTTGTTTTTTCTTTACCTATAGTCCGGTCCTCCAACAGTCTGAGGGACAGTGAACTGGCCCCGTTTTAAAAGTTTGAGGGGGCTGAGCCCCGGTGGCGTAGTGGTTGTACTGCGGCCCACTGGGACGGAGGTGCAATTCCAGCAGTGGGACTGGGCCTCCTACTCCCACCACCGGAGAGCAGTGATGTCCTCCCCCCCCCCCAAAAAAAAAAAAGTTTGAGGAGCCCTGCTTCGGAGATGCAGGCTTTCCAAACCCCGCCTCTAGGGTGCAGTACGGTGCAGCAGGGCCTCCCCGCCCTCTGACTTGAGTTCAGTGGGGTCCTCCAGGAGTGGGGCGTCTCCCTGGAGGCCCAGCATCTGGCGGGCGAGGAGCCCTGCTGCACAGGAGGTGGCTGGGACAGCTTTCTCCCAAGGGAGTGTTTTCACCGTCTCTCAAAACCGGGTGTGTTTTCTCTCAAATGTCTCTGAAATCGAATCAGAAACCTGACGCCCTGTTCCACCAGTGGAGCTGACCCCTACGTCCGGGTGTACTTGCTGCCAGACAAGAGGTGGGCATATCGCAAGAAGACCTCAGTGAAGCGGAGGACCCTGGAGCCCTGGTTTGATGAGACGTAAGTGGCCCCGCTGGACCTCGGAGCACCGGCCAGCCAGCCTGCTGGGCGCTGCCAGGGGCGAGGGCGGGAGAGGAGCCCATGCCTCTCCCCCAGGCGTCCTCCGTGCTGTAGCGGGAGGAGAGCATGGCCAGGACAGTGGAGCGCAGTGGTCACCTGCCCCCCCTTTCCTGCTCCTCTTCAGCGGTGGTTCCTGCTCTCTCTTGAACATAGCTCACTTTGATAGAGATGTTGGGTCCGATGTTTCCTTGGGATCGGTTTTGCTTTCAGCAGTGAAAACTAAACATGTGCTGAACCCAAGGACCTAAAAGTCCTCCCCAAACTACAAGCTCTGTGGTCTCCCCTCCTGCACCAGAGCACAGCTGGTGGGCGAGAGCCGTCCTCCCTTTTCCGCGGGGCTCCTCCACCCAGACGTCCTCCCTGACCCAGTCACATTTCCTGCAGGCGCTGGGAGGGGAGGGGAGCAAGTCTTATCTCACATGTCCCTCCTTTGTTATTTCATTCTGACTTCATCCACCATAATCCTAGAAGTGCAGAAGTCAGGGTCTCCTCATGACTTCTTCCTGATGCCACGGCCCCAAGAGTAAGCATTTGTAGTCGGCCTGGGAAGAGATGACGCTTGACCACTGGGGTTCCCTGGTCAATAACTGTCCATTTTGAAAAGGGGTGTTTGAGTCCCTTTGGGTCATGTCTGAAGACAAATGCGTTTCTCCCGGAGATAGACTTTGAGTTCATCCACGTCAGGAGAAATTTATTTATTCGGCACTGACGAAACATTGGATGTCAGACACCATCCTATCCTCTCAAGCCACAAAAGAGATTTTGTCTGTAGAGCCAACCGTGACGCAATGAGGAACACGTGTTGAAATTGCTCTGTGGGGACATAGGAGGCAGGGATTTGACCTTCAACTTGGGTGTCAACCCTTATCTGTGAGCAATGCTCTTTCAGAAGCAGAACAGGCTGTCAGCCAAGTGCTGCGACAACCTGGGAGGGAGGCAGGCGCTGGGCCACCACACCCCTGACCACGAGCCCGGCAGTCAGAGAAGCCTCGGCTCTGTTCCAGGAAGCAAGGCGGGGCTCTCCGTGCCTCGAGCCTGCAGCCACGCAGGGACCAGCTGAGTTAGGGGTCAAGGTGGGCCCCGGAAGAGCGAGAAGGGCGGCAGAAAGGACGGCAAGCAGGGTCGACCAGGGCCAAGCCGATGAAGGGGCTCTAGTAGTCACACCCACGCCTGCGAGTTGGAAGGTCACTGTCGAAAGGTCTGAACCCACCAGGAGAAAGGCGTGGCAGGCAGTGGGCTTCGTGGAGGATTTTTGTTTTGGGGTGGCGGGAGGGTGGTCATGTGTGATTTTCAAAACCGTTTCCTGTGGACTTGGGGATGGTTTAGATTGCAGATCATCGGCTGTCCACGTAACAGTCCATATCCACTGTGTTTCTATGCATCCACAGCAGACCCTCGATGTCCCTCCCTCCTCCCACTCCCCATGCTTTCTTTCTTTTTTTGGGAGGAGGGCATCACTGTCCTCTGGTGGTCGTGGGAGCTACCCAGTACTGCTCCTGAGAGCCGCCACTGGATTTGAACACCAAACCCGCGGGCCGCCGTCCCGCACTCAACCACTTAGGCCACCGGGGCTCTGCCCTGGCCCCCCTCCTCTCCTGTGCTTTCTAGTCCTGCTTCCTTCCCGACCCTCTGACCTGGGACAACTGCTGCCTCCCTTACATAACAGGTTGAGCATCTTCAAATGGGCGTGAGCTCATCTCGGGGGTGGGGCACCCCCCCCCCCCGGGGGGGGCCCCCCCCCCCCCCCCCCGTCTCTGAGCAGTTGGCCTGGTTGGGCTCTTTGATGACTGAGTTCTGTTCCACATTTTCCTCCCAGTCTACTGGCGTTCTGCTGGCGGGCTCCTTTCCAGAGCAGTCCCTTGTGACCGCTGGCCCCCAACCAGTACTTCTGGTCTCAGGGTTGTGGACACCGATGTTTGTCTAGTCTGTTAACCCTCCGGACTAATTGCTTCACTGTGGCGGTCGATTTTGTGAAGACCATGGGAGAAAGACCATGTGGCCGTCTGCTCCTCTAAAGACTGCAGGCTGGGAGATGTGATGGGACACTTCCACGCTCTGAGTCGGAACGGACTCCCTAACAGTGGGTTGGTGTTCCTTCTAACTCAGAAGTTCAAGGTCCTCCCTCGAGGATCGGGATTGAGAACGCAGGGCGGCGGTCATCGGTGACGATGACACACAGGGAACCAGCTGGACCTCTTTCCAGCTGCCCGTTTCTTCTGTTTAAAAAGTGGAGAAATGGACAGAGCACTTGAGATTTTCGACAGAAATGCTTGAGAGGTATTTATTTCCTGACCTTTTGTTTCTTACAGATTTGAATTCTTTGTTCCCCTGGAAGATGTGCAGAAGAGGGCACTAGATGTCGCAGTGAAAAATAGTAGGCCCTTTGGCTCACACCAAAGAAAGGAGCTGGGCAAAGTAAGTACAGTAACGGTGCTTGGTCCTCACGGGGCTCACCGGTGGCCGGTCAGGCACACGGGCCCCATGGCATGCCCAGTCGTGGGGAAGCCCTGCCGTCAACGAGGGCACAGTCGTAGCAGGAGGGTGTTTGTTTTTCATTCTTGAAAGTGATGAATGAGACTATGAATGCATATTGATAATTTTTAAAAGCCCTGGGGTCTATCCAAATCCATCTTCTCCCCAGACATTTGATCATCTACTAGGTGTTTAGCTCACATGCTGGTAAATATGACACTATGTGAAGCTTGCATCTCTTAATCGCTATGAGATTTTTGTGGTGATGGGATTTTACTGGAAGTAAAACTAGAGGCCATCTAGTTTTACTTGGCATCTGGAGAGATGCCAAGAAGTGGCAGAAGAATGGTATTTGAACAACAGTTTATAGTCACTGTCATTTAATCAACTTAATTACACTTGTCCCTTTTAAGTCCATGAAGTGGATGGCATGACCATCATTTTTACAAGAAAGGAAACCATGGTGTCCTGTTCAAATGACTCATCAGTTAATGAGTTGGGCAGGCTGCCCTTCCTAGAACATTCACAAACTCGTAAAGCCTGAAAAGGGCCAATGTTTAACTTCCTGAAATTCCTGAAGTCACTCCCAACAGCCATTTACCTTTTCCCAGAACACTGAGGCCAGTGTGGGCACCATCCCTTTGCGGAGCTCTGTGTGGAGGGGGGAAGGGCACAGGAAAAGGAGCCCCTGCTCAGAACCCTCAAGCCCAAGCTTTCGTGGTTCATTTGATCTGTGGCGGGTGTTTGCAGACAGCACAGCATGGAGGAGGGGACTGATCGTTTGTGGTTGTCTAGGTGCTGGTGGACTTATCGAAAGAAGATTTAATCCGGGGTTTTTCTCAGTGGTAAGTGTGCGCTTTCTTCACCGCCCATACT
>PVJH01015996.1:27709-51881 GCA_004026705.1 Nesogale talazaci | reverse complement strand
TTGACTATGCCGAGGCAGTTGACTGCATGAATCTGTATTAATAATTTATTTTAGATGGATAAGCACTTAGTTCATTTATATGAGACAGAGTTAAAAGATCTTTTCCAAGCTATAACATCATTCCATATCAGCCACTCTCCTTAGTTCTCCCTCCCATCTTTGTCTTTAGGCTCCTTAATAGACTGCCACAGCTCATGAAATTCACAAACCAGCAGGGAAGTGGCTTATTGGTTGAGTGGACTGGAAAGTCCCAAACTAGTCTCCCAACCTATGTGGCTACCTGGGAGATGAACCGAAATCAGCAGGTCATTCAATGTCATCAGCTGACAAAGCTGCGGAAGAGGCTGGGGTTTATCGTCTGTGACAAAATGGAAGGAATCTTGGGCTGAGCCCTGGTGGCGTAGTGGTTGTGCGCGGGACTGCGGCCCACAGGGACGGAGGTTCAATTCCAGCAGTGAAGCTGGGTCTCCTACTCCCACCACCGGAGAGCAGTGATGGCCCCCCCCCCCCCAAAAAAAAAATGGAAGGAATCTCTTAAGCAATTCAATGCATTGCAGTGTCATCACAAATTATGGATACGTAACTGAAGGATATGAGTCTAGACCACTTCATTGTACTCATGGTAGAACCTACATGAGACCAGAGGCAGTCGTTGGGATAGAACAAAGGGATACTGTGTGAAGGATGGTGGTGGGAAACCAGGAAAGGCCTGGGTCAGGGTTGCATTCCTCACCATATTTAAGGTCTGTGCTAAACAGATAATCGGAAAAACTGAACTGTATGAAGGAACATGTAGCATCAGAATTGGGGGACACCTCGTTAACAGCCTCCAACCATGCTGTAAGCTCATTCTTTGCTGAAAGTGAAGAGGATTTGAAACACTGATGAAGATCAAAGATTGGTCTTTGATAATAAATCATTTTGACAATAAATCATTTTATTGGGGGCTCGTATAACACACCACAGTCACCACATACATCCATTGTGTCAAGCACTTTTGTACATTTGTTTCCCTCATCAGTCTCAAAACACTTGCTTTCCACTTGAGCCCCTGGTATCCACTCCTCATTTTTCCTCTCCCTCCCCCATGAACCCCTGATAAATTCTAAGTTATTATTTTTTCATGTCTTACACTGCCTGATGTCTCTCCTTACCAACTTTTCTGTTGTCCTGTTTTCTGAGTTAAATGTCAATCATTATGATTGGTTTCCCCTTCCCACCCTTTCCCTTACTCTCCTGGTATCTTTATTCTCATTATTGGGCCTGAGGGGTTTATCTGTCCTGGACTCCCTGTGTTTCCAGCTTCTATCTGTACCAGTGTACATCCTCTGGTCTAGCCAGACTTGTAAGGTAGAATGGGGATCATGATAGTAGGGGGGAGAAAGCATTTAAGAACTAGAGGAAAGTTGTGTGTTTCATTGGTGCTATATTGCACCCTGACTGACTCACCTCCTTCACAACCCTTCAGTAAGGGGATTTCCAGTTGCCTACAGATGGGCTTTGGGTCTCCACTCCACACTCCCCCTCATTCACAGTGATAAGGTTTTTTTGTTCTTTGATGCATTATATCTGATCCCTTCAACATCTTGTGGTCACGTGGGCTGGTGTGCTTCTTCCACGTGAGCTTTATTATTTCTCAGCTAGATGGCCACTTGTTTATCTTCAAAACTTTATGATCCCAGACACTATATCTCTTGATAGCTGGGCACCATCAGCTTTCTTCACCACATTGGCTTATGTACCTGCTTTGTCTTCAGCGATCATGGAAAGACTATAGCCTTCAGTATGAATTACACATCAACATAAAATTTAAATCCTTACAAATGGACCAGTAAGCAACCTCATGAGAAATTGAGGCTGTTGAGAATGTCATGGTACTTGTTGACATGTGGTCAGGAGAGACCCGTCGCTGAAGAAGGGCATCATGCTTGGCAAAGTAGAGGAGCAGCAAAAACGAGGAAGGCCCTGGACCAACTGGATGGACACAGCGACTGTAGCAAGTTGTTCAGAGATCAGAAGAGTTGTCAGGCTGGCCCAGCTCCAGTGTGCCGTTCCCTTGTCCCAGGGTCCCTGTGGGTTGGCACTGACTCCACGGCATCTGGCAACCACATGAGTGCTCCGGGGAGTCCGCTGACTGCCCCCTACACACATCGGACAACGCCCAGTAGCCCTGACTTGATGTGTGGCCTGCCTGCTCCGCTCCGTATGTGCTACTGGTGCAATGATTTGGACCCTTCATAGGTGGAAGAGCTGAACTAGAAAAGTGGCAAGAATCAGGAAGTCCCAGCCTGCAGAGGAATAATAACACTTTAACTTCAATTTCTCTGAGAATTGCTTACCCATACGTATTGGCTTATATAAACTTAATGAAATTGCACACGTGGCTTTCCAAATTACAGACTAAATCTTGTTCCATTAAATATAACTATAACCAAAAAAATTCTCTGGGTAATAGCAAAGGGATTTCCAGGCCTCAGCTGAATGTCTATTGCAAAGTAGTACTCTAGATTTCAATCAGACAAAAGAATTTAGATCATTCTCTCTTTGTTTTTAAACAAGCGCGAATATATTTCTTAAACAAAAGCAGGTAATGGATCTTTGCACAAATAGCATATGCTCGATTTTGTTTGACAAGCCATGCGGCCCCCCTTTGCCTCAGTTTCCTGTGCATGCTGTGCACGTCATTCATATGGACGTGCACACTATTTAAAGGGGCTCTTTGTGGAAACTGCAGTCATCTTTCTGAAATAACACTAATGGGAACAATTATATGATGAGATTTTGGAGATATTTTTTTTTTTAATGAAAGGAAATCTTAAATTTCTACTGTTTCCAAAAGATGTGTCTGAGGAACGGTTCTAAAGCTTCAAGTTTTGGAGAGTGCACCCTCTCAGTTCTTAACCTCGTTCCAATCTGCTTTCTTAATTCCTTCTTAAATTGAAGTGTTTTTGAAGAACTCTACCAGGGACCCGTAGACCACCAGTGACTGCATGAGCCCACATACGTTGTTTCTTTCATGCTCAGATACCCAGTACCTTCAGGACACCATGAACCATGTGCTAAGCTGTGTCAAAAAGGAGAAGGAACGGACAGCAGCCTTCCAGGCCCTGGGGTTACTTTCTGTGGCCGTGAGATCGGAGTTTAAGGTCTACTTGCCTCGAGTGCTGGACATCATCCGGGCAGCACTGCCCCCTAAGGACTTCGCCCATAAGTAAGCATCTGTATAGTTTTATTCTCTGTCCTGTTTGCCCAGGGAGGAAGGATGCACCACCCCAGTTTCCAGGAAGCTGAACTCTCTTCGGTGTATCATTAACCCCCAGGGTCTAAAGGAGGCAGATAAAAAACAGCCTTTCATTGGAGGGGTGTAATCTGTTCTAAAGGAAGGAGCACGGACATGTGTTGGGATGTTGAGTAGCCTGTGAACATGTCACATGCCAATGCTGGTTTCAATATCCCTATTTGCTGGAAATCCCCTCACTTTCTTTTTTTTCTCTGGCATTCTCTTGATAAGACCCCTCAAGCAAAGGATCCCAGACTGGCACAGGGGGGCCCTAACATCCATCTCTTCCTTATCACTGGGGTTCCATCAATCCTTAACCTCGTCTGGTGAATAAAGCCAGGAGAACCCTTCAGCACCTGGCAAGAGGGAGAGGCCAGAGGGGCTTTGTCTAAGGCTCACGTGTCCTTGCTCATTGGCTGAACTTGAGAGTTTGTCTTTTTACTTCCTCAATTTAGTGGCAAGAGTGGTTCATCAATCTCATCATGGGGAGGAAAACTTCTTTTCATTTTCCTCTTGAGTAACAGCAAGCCTTGGGATAGTTATAGGTTGCACTTTGCATCCCAATAAGCACATTGTTCAGATTGCTTCCTAAATGGGTGCCCTTGGGCCAGAGTGCCATTCACCCCTATGGTGCCTTTGTGTGGATTCAGGAAAGGGGCCCTTTCATCAAAATGCTTGACTGCCCTCTGCTGGATCGTCATAAATAGAAATGTACATTGACTTAAAGCCCTCTCAAATGGTGCAGTAGTCAACCTGCTCACTTACTGTAGTGGCCTTGTCCTCCTGACCCCATGGCAATTTTGAGGTAGAACATTACAAGAGGTTGTTATGTCTAAACTAGACACTCTTTCTTTTTTTTAGGAGGCAGAAGGCGATGCAGGTGGATGCCACAGTGTTCACCTGCATCAGCATGCTGGCTCGGGCAATGGGGCCTGGCATCCAGCAGGACATAAAGGAGCTGCTGGAGCCCATGCTGGCAGTGGGTCTGAGGTAGGTGTCTGTCTCAGTAGTTGGGGCTTGGCCTTCTGACCTGCAGCTGTGTGAAAGGTCTTCTGTGCATTGGGTTGGATGGGCCAGGGAGAGCAGGCCCCACAGGTTCTAGGCCTTCGTTTCTTCCTTAAATAGAGGTGTGGTCTTGGCTGAGTTACTGAACTTCTCGAACCTTAGATTTCTGATCTGAAAAGTGCATAGAGTAACAGTTCTTATTGCCTCAGTTCCTGTGAGGATTTAAGTGAGAGGGTTCATGAAGTAGCGACTCTTAGCATAATGCCATGCGTACAGAAATTGCTTTTAAAATGTTTGCAACTATTGTCTACATTAATATTAAGCCAGTTGTTGTAGCCTCTTAAAGTTTATTCTCAATAAGGACAGGATTCTCAATCAGCCTCCTGGATAATTTATTGAAACTTGGCCTTCTGCATTTTATTACTATTATTCTGCTCAATAATATTAAGCAAGTGCTGCCCTGACAAAAATCAGACCCTTCTAGATTGATCTGAAATCCGAGGATCAGACCATGAGACTTTAGGACATTAACTCCATTTAGTCGTAGTAGTCTCTCTAAAGACCCCCTTGCAGGGCAAGAACAGCCCAAATGCCCTGTGCCCAGCCCCCCATGTGACTGGTTTCTTTCCCCCAGCCCTGCGCTCACTGCAGTGCTCTATGACCTGAGCCGTCAGATCCCACAGCTGAAAAAGGACATCCAGGATGGACTGCTCAAAATGCTCTCCTTGGTCCTCATGCACAAGCCCCTCCGGCACCCAGGCATGCCCAAAGGCCTGGCCCATCAGCTGGCCTCTCCTGGCCTCACAACTCTCCCTGAGGCCAGTGACGTGGGCAGCATCACTCTTGCCCTTCGAACTCTCGGCAGCTTTGAATTTGAAGGTAAGAACTTGCCGTGCCCTCTACCGTGGTGTTGAGTGCTGCAGGAACCTGGGCTAAGGAACCGAGATAGCTGGCTCTCCCGGATCTTGCCAGGACTCCAGGAGACGACATAGTTGAACCTGGAGCAACTCATTCGTCCTAGATCCTTTCCATAAGCCTACTGTTTATTTCCAAGCCCCACACGAGTTTTGGAGAAGATAATACTCAGAAGTATCCAGTGAAATCATACTTTGGAAATAGGGAAGTTGGAGATGAACCTCCCTTGCCTCTTCAGTTCCACAGAGCTAAGGCAGGATTTAGACTTCACCATTGACAGGAAGGGGTTCTTGGTGTTTCCATTCCTATGGACGTGATGAGGGCCTGTGTCCTTCAGTTTAGACCGAAGCCTCAGTTAAGCCCACATCAATACATAGCAGAGGGAGAGGGACTTCAATGGGGGAGGGGCAGAGATCCTTTTGAAATTGAAATGTAAGGCTGAGCCCCGGTGGGGTGGCATAGTGGTTGTGCGCGGGACTGCGGCCCACTGGGATGGAGGTTCAATTCCAGCTCACAGAAGCAAAGGCTGAGCCTCCTACTCCCACCACTAGAGGGCAGTGATGCCTAAAAGAAAACTAAAAAAACAAAAAGAAATTGAAATTGAAGATCCTGTCAGTACTATGAGTCAAGACAACAAGGAAACAAGAAGATGTAAAAAGCCTAAACTTGTTGTCTACAGCATGCTTCTCAACCTTCTTAAGTTCAATACAGTTCCTCATGTTGGGGTGACCTCCCAACTATAAAAGTATTTGTGTTGCTACTTCATAGCTGTAATTTGGTACTGTTATAAGTCGGGTGACTCCTGTGAAAGGGTTGTGCGACCCCCAAAAGGGTCACGACCCACAGATTGAGAACCGTTGGTCTAAAGACTTGACTTCTAGCCACCAGGGTTTACACTCTGTTTATACTGATTGACATCTAGCATAATGTATTTCTAATCCATAGGATTGAACTGTGTTTTAAACATCACCTGCATCAGACTTTCTTGTGGTCCTTTAATCTGAGAACTAAGACAGACAGGAAAGTTGTGCAAGAATTATCGTATCCTCTAGCAAGGTCAGAGCTTGAATCATAATAACACAAAAGTGGCTTATTCTGTGAAAGGAAAAGAGAAGGCTCAAGTGGGGAGGAGGAGCTTTTTTCTGTGCCCCTGCTCTCTTACCACCCCTCTATTGCCTTTCTGCTGATCCAAAGCCCATTTGTTCTAAGGGAAGACTCCTGCGTCAATATCTTGTTGATCGATATCCTGCTGGAAATTAAATTCGTTGTGGAGGAATGAAAAGTGCATCCAGCGACCTGCAGACCTGCGTCTCCGAAGCACCTGTGCTGATGGGTTTCTCTCTGCCTTTGTGTCCAGGCCACTCCCTGACCCAGTTTGTCCGCCACTGTGCGGATCACTTCCTGAACAGCGAGCACAAGGAGATCCGCATGGAGGCTGCCCGCACCTGCTCCCGCCTGCTCACGCCCTCCATCCACCTCATCAGTGGCCACGCTCACGTGGTTAGCCAGACTGCCGTGCAAGTGGTGGCAGATGTGCTCAGCAAACTGCTGGTGGTTGGGATCACGGATCCTGGTAAAGCTTCCGCGGCAGAGGCCATCTAGAGAAGTGTGGGACCGTGGGGCAGTGGGGAAGTGGCTAATTTGATCAGTTGGCCTCCCCTAGAGATCCTTGAGCTGACGTTCAACTTTTTCCTCTGCCAAGGCGGCAGGCTTGGCGACTTTCGTCCATTGTGCAAGATGATGACCCTTTAGTTCTAGTACCTTGTATTTTCCATGAGTGGAGGGAAAAATGGTGGAAGGTTAGGTGAGAAAAAGTATATGGGATTGAGGCGCTGGAGTGATGGCATTGGAGGTAGAATCTGATATTGAAAGGAGGATGAAAAAAAAGTAAATGTCTACAAAAGAATGAGGGCATCATATGTACAAACATTCAGTTGATGTAATAAGAGTGCTGGGGGCCTCCAATAAAATCATTTTTAAAAATAAATAATATAAATGAACTCAAAAGAAAGGAGCACGAGGTAACTGAAGAGATTTTTCCAAGGCTCACTTGCTTTTGCAGACCCTGACATCCGCTACTGTGTCCTGGCATCCCTGGATGAGCGCTTTGATGCACACCTGGCCCAGGCAGAGAACTTGCAGGCACTGTTTGTGGCCCTGAATGACCAGGTATTTGAGATCCGGGAGCTGGCCATCTGCACCGTGGGCCGCCTCAGCAGCATGAACCCAGCCTTCGTCATGCCTTTTCTGCGCAAGATGCTCATCCAGGTAATGGAGCTTGGTCCAGGCCAGAGGCACGGGAGTGGGTACTCTTGCTCGGAGAGCAACAGGAGAGAGATTTGAAGGCAGAAAGGGGGACGAGCCATTGAGATTGCTGGAAAACACCATCTCTGACCCCAAGAATCCACTTTTCCTGGTTTAACCATTGGTTGTCAGAAGTTTCTGGCCAGCATGACTCCAGGTGCTGTTAGTCCCAAGCTCACGTCCCCTGTTGTTCGTTGAGTCAGTTCCTGTCTTTCGTTGAGTGAGTTCCAACTGAATGAGTCTGAGCTGATTGGACAGCACCTCACCACCACTACCACATCTCCCACGGTGCTTTCATCTTCCTGGCTGGTCAGCACCCAGCCCATTCCACGGCGCCCTCCCCTCAGTGTACTGCAGGTGCTGTCCGTCTCCCCAGCACCGCGCTTGCTCTCCCTCCAACCTCCTGATTTCTTGCTGATGCCAGGGCGAGCACAGGCGCCCTTGTTCTTAGCAAAAATAACAAATGGGCGCATGGTCCCACCATGTCTCATAGTCATTGCCTCCAGTCTGGCTTTCACTCTTAAGTCCCAGGCGATGCCAAGCTAAGCTGCTTGGCCTCTATCCTAAGGCACATTCAGGTTGGCGTGGTTGCAGGATCTAGTAGGATTTCCAGTGCTGCTGATGTTTGGCCCCTCAAGGTTGTCTTCACCTTCCGTGACTTCTCCGGCCTCTCTGAGCATGATGTGTGGCCCAGTCCTACCTGCCACCTCTGCAGGGTCTTCATGTGACTCTAGTCCTCTCCTTTCCCCTGCCCTCCGCACCTCTTCCTGACCCTCCCCATCTCTTCTTTGAAAGTAAGCACTTTTCATAACCTGTAAAGAACTTGAGCAGAGAGAAGCATTAATACATGTAACTTTCCCCCTGGAGTAGTGTTACTTTTTAAATAATTTATCATACTTAGAGTAGCTGTAAGCTACATTATCAGTCAGCCAATTGGAACACTGTGCATATATTAGTATTTCTGTCTGTCACCTAATTATGTCTTTGTTTAACTGCTGGCCCACATGTAGGGCGCCCGTCATGTGAAGTCTTTTAAAAATACCCAACACTTGGGACAGAAAAAGAGCCTGCCAGCTCAAACCCTATTACACCACAGGCACAGAAATCGCTCCGAATGGCATCAGTATACTGATACTGATCAGTATACCATTCAGTCAGCATACTTTTTGAGTCTGCTCTGTCCTGGGTACCACTGGGTGTTTGGAGTATAATCAGCGACAACTCAGACTTGATCACAGTCTGAAAACGGACGGCAAGCTCTCGGGCCATCTAATTTTTGTGGCATTGGGGAGCGTGAATTGAGTGAATTTTCCAAGTCCTGAGATTCACTTTGAAATACTGAAGTTGTAAATATATTTTAAAAATTCACTCTTAACCTTCGAAACTCTTTTCCTCGATGGGCCTACACATCATCAGACCTTGGTAAGGGAAATAAGCTGAGGGCACCTTGGCCCTTTTCTTGATGTCTCAGTCCTCTGGGTTGTGATTAGGGCGCAGCAAGGCTTCAGGCTCTGGAAGTGATTGGGGGCTTTCCAATGTGGCCCTACCGTGTCCCTGACTGTGCTCTCCTCTCCCAGCCACCTTTCTCTTCTGTTGCTGCGGGTCTGTTCTCTTCTGTCCCCTCTTGCTAAATCTATAAAGTCTATAAAGTTCCTCGCTCGAAGTACTCCCGGTGATGACCACTAAGTCTCATGGTGATCCGTCAGTGCCTCTCGGTGCCCGGGGCCTGTGACACTCACTTGCCTGTCTGCTCTGAGTCCCTGCTGGCAGCCTCAGCTCTCCAGCAGTCTGTCTGTAACAGGTGTCTAGGTCCAAAGGTCTCGGTTGTCACCAGGAGCACAGTGTCCTGATGTTGGAAGGGTGTTGGAACAAGCATGTTAGCTCTGTAGTAAGATCCAGGAGGATGCTGTCGATGGGCCCTCTGACCTTTGGGGCTCATCTAGATGTGCCTGGAGCCACCGCGCATGCCTTTCACCATAGTGGTATGCTAGGGAGTCTCTTGCTTGCCTTTGCTGTTCATTTGTCGGTCTTGTCTTTGTGCTTGCCCTTGTCCACCTGGGCCATGATTTTCCTCCCCGAGAGCCCTCCCCTCCTTTCTGCTCACAGCCTTCCTCCATCTGTCACCACCACGGTGCAGCACTGTCAAAGTCTGTACTCCGGAGGAGATTGTAAACTCCTGGTGGCAGTGGGGGGTTGGGGAGAGGGTGATGATCAAAAACGAGATGACTAGTTTCCGATAAGGTTTCCAGTGGCAGCTGATTTTGAGACTATTAGCTGCACAGGTGTCCTTTGCTTGTGGCGTGACTAGCAGCTATGCTCCGCAGTGGAGGCCTGGCTCCTGCTGCCTGCTTCCCTGCCACATCCCCCCATTCTAGCCTTTCCTCTGCAGTAATGAGCCCTTCTTCCTGGCAGATCTTGACAGAGCTGGAGCACAGTGGCATTGGAAGGATCAAAGAGCAGAGTGCCCGCATGCTGGGCCACCTTGTCTCCAACGCCCCCCGACTCATCCGCCCCTACATGGAGCCGATTCTGAAGGTAAGATTCCGCGGCGGAGGGCGGAACTGGCACTCTCCAGACTGCCTGCATTGCTGCGTGTGGCACGATGGGAGTGATTAGTGCTCACAGCTGGCGTGGACAGCATGGGTCATTTCCGTGACAAGGGCCACCTTGAGCACTTTGATGGAAAAATCTCACCACTTACAAGACATAAGACTGATGTTGAAAACATATCACCAGATATATATGGCAAGAAGAAATAGATGGATAGTGGTATAAAATAACTCCCTGAAAAAGAAGACTAAACGAGGTTTAACATCTAAAGCAACCTTTAAATTTGAATGCACCAAAGTTGTGTGAGTCATAATAGCTGTGAGTGTGTGTAAATGATCTCACAGATGTAGTATAAAGGAGGCCCAGATAGTGTCCCCAAGTCATGGGACTTCCCAGCTCTTGAATATGTCAGACATTGACTCTTGAGTAAATTTTAAGTTAAAAAAACAGTTTATAGTATATTCCAATCTCCTTTCACCATCTTCTACCATCTTTCCATAGGCTTTAATTTTGAAACTGAAAGACCCTGACCCGGACCCAAACCCTGGTGTGATCAATAATGTCTTGGCTACAATAGGAGAATTGGCTCAGGTGAGCAGAGCAACTACTTTTTCCAAAGCATAGAAGAAATTAACTTGAAGATGCCAAAATACCCATTTTATTTATATGTGTATACACACACACACACACACACACACACACACACACGTCATAACTTCTAATCCCATCTGTCACTCGTTACTACATTTTATAGGTTAGTGGCCTAGAAATGAGGAAATGGGTTGATGAACTTTTTATTATCATCATGGACATGCTCCAGGACTCTTCTCTTTTGGCCAAAAGGCAGGTGAGTACCACCACTTCCTGACTGAGCCTCGTGAGGCTAGAGACCTAGTCCCTCTTCCTCCCCACCACTACCCAGCAGGTGGGGTGGTCCATGGTAGGAGCTCAGACGTATGGATTCAATGAGTAAGCACAAGAAAGACTTCAAACCAGAATTTGCTGTGCTCCTAGCCCGAGTCACTTTCAGTGAGGATCAGAGCCGACTAGGGCCATTTCCTATATACAAAAGAAAATGAGGGCTGAGCCCCGGTGGCGTAGTGGTTGTGTGCGGGACTGCGGCCCACAGGGTTGGTGGTTCATATCCAGCAGCAGCTCTCCAGGAACAAGACTGGGTCCTCCTACTCCCACCAGGGGGCAGTGATGCCCACATAAAAACAAACAAAAAAGAAAAAAAAAGAAAATGAGAATCATCTCTTGGAGCTGCAATCGTCCAGGGCACAGACATGTTGAAAAAGCCACTTGCACAGGCTCTGGAGGCAGGCAGAACCTCACCTCACCTCACCCCACCGTGGTCCACCGTAGTCATGAGGCCTTTCAGTGACTAAACTGAAACTGAGACCGTTTTAATTTTCTTTGGTATCACACCTCTGCTATGAGTCATTGTGAATGTAGAAGGACTGAGTCTTTGCATGAGGAGCCCTGGTGGTGTTGTGGTTATGAGTGAGGCTGCTACCCATAAGGTCAGTAGTTCGAAACTACTAGTTGCTCCAAGAGAGAGAAAGGCAGAGCTTTCTGTTCTTGCATGCTGTTTACAGTCTAAGAGACTCACATGAGTAGTTTTACCTTGCCCTCCAGGGTCACTGTCGGTGGTGTAGTCGTTATTAGCCCTCTATCCACATGGCCGGCAGTTTGAAACCTCCAGCAGCTCTAAGGGAGAAAGACAGGACTTTCTACTCCCATAAAGAGAGGCAGTCTTGGCGACCCACAGGACATCACCGAGAGTCCATTGGCTTGACTGCAGTCAATGTGTGATGTCTTTCCTTTGGGGTCAGTGGTGGTTGCACGCTTGTGTTTTATTGGCCTCTCAGGCTTGGTTAACAAAGTGGGCAGACCATTTCCTTTTCTGTCCCTGGCTCACTGTACCGTGTGATCCTTGTCCTATCTAGGTGGCTCTGTGGACCCTGGGACAGTTGGTGGCCAGCACAGGCTATGTGGTGGAGCCCTACAGAAAGTACCCCACTCTGCTTGAGGTGCTGCTGAATTTTCTGAAGACCGAGCAGAACCAGGGTACACGCAGAGAGGTAGAGAACATGGTTGCAAACTCGTTCCTTAAGGGTTTTGGCGGGAGAAGGGAGAGAAAGAAAGGAGCAGTGTTAATTCGCTCTGAGAGCCTTGAGAATTGGGCCTCCCTCCATGTCCTCCACTAACTATCCATCCGGATTACGAACTGGGTAACGCAGAGCACGAAGAGTCGGCGCGAAGCCTGTTGTAACCAGATGAGGTTGTGACGAATGTTTTCTCTCTTCTTCCTACCTCCCTGGACCACCCAGGCCATCCGAGTGTTAGGGCTCCTGGGAGCTTTGGATCCCTACAAGCACAAGGTGAACATCGGCATGATTGACCAGTCCCGGGACGCCTCTGCTGTCAGCCTGTCAGAATCTAAGTCAAGTCAGGACTCGTGTAAGTGCAGGGAACCCGAGAGGCCTGCCAGGGCCCTGAGCCACACAGCTGACCGTGTTAGGGAAGCATCTTGAACGAGATAGTCGGGAAATGATGGGCTCCTGGCTCCCTTAGCAGCGTCGGACTGAAGAGACGGTGGTCTCCTCTTGCATGCTAGCAGCGGTGCTGCTGCTCGGCGTGTCCAGCTTCGATGTTCACAGGCCAGGTCTGTTCACACTTTGTCTGGGAAGGACCTGGACAGCCCGTGTTCTCCTCTCACTCTTGGCTGCTACTTCTTGGAGGTTCTCTTACTCTCCTACCACCCAAGGAGGAAGGGGTGGAATGTGTTTGTTCCTCCTCTTGTTGACCGGGAATTGGAGGCAGAACAAGACCAGGGCCTAGAAGAACTAGTCAGTCAGAAAGTCTCGCTTCATTTATCTGTCAAGTGGGCAAGGCCAGCGCTGCTGCCTTTTGCTACCTTGCCTGAGAGATGGAGACGAGCTGTACGGGATAGACTGGAGGAACCCTGGAGCGTGTTCCCAACATAACCCATTTCAAAGGAGCAGGTCTGCTCCTAAAAGTGTGAGTCCAATCGTGCGTGGCTTTCTCGCCTCGCCCAGCCAATTGTTGTTCTCCAATAACAGTCTCTTTCAACTATTGAGACAGAATTGTACTGCTTGCACTTCCCCCTGCCTTGCCTTTCGCTGAGAAGTGTCATCTGTCGCCCCTGGAGCTGCCAGGGGCTGAGCCTGGGCCACATCCTCGCAGCTGGTCCTCCTGTCTCAGCAGCACCACAGCCCCGTCTCTTGACCTGTTAGTTCTTACCTTCCTCTGGACTCTCAGAGACCCTCAGAGCCCTTGAGATCCTGCTTGTTGAGGTCAGGTACATGTGCCTACTCACTGGTCTCAATCCCCTCAGGGGGCGGGAGGCGGGGACCCAAGCAGCTGCTAAACAGATGTTTGCCTAATTTAATTCCCTTCACTTTCATTTGGGGAAGTCATTATTTTTATTGATGATTTCATCTGCGCAGTTGGGAACCGTAATGGTACAAGCAAGTTAAACATAATTGTGTAGAGAAACCCCCTCCTGCCTTTTGGGGCCTTTTATGACATGGGTAGTGTGGTTTTCTGATGGTTTTTTGAGTCCTGAAGGTGAGGGCGTGTTCAGGGACTCCTAACAAGCCCCTCCATTCCCAAAGGCTTCAGCACGCCTCCAGAAGAAAGATTAGCAAGCTGCTGCAACTGAGGGGGCTCTTTATCGTTGCCTGTGCTCCGCCTCCACTCAGTCCTCCTGCATCACTGAGACCGCTTGACCCATAGCGACCTCGTGAACAACAGAAGGAAACCCCGCCCTGCCCTATCTTCACCACTGTTGCGTAGCCCTCCTGACCGTCCTCTGTCCCTTTGCCCTAGCTGACTACAGCACCAGTGAAATGCTGGTCAACATGGGGAACCTGCCTCTGGACGAGTTCTACCCTGCCGTTTCCATGGTGGCCCTCATGCGCATCTTCCGGGACCAGTCCCTCTCTCAGCATCACACCATGGTGGTCCAGGCCATCACCTTCATCTTCAAGTCCCTGGGGCTCAAGTGTGTGCAGTTCCTGCCCCAAGTCATGCCCACCTTCCTCAATGTCATTCGGGTCTGTGATGGGGCCATCCGGGAGGTAAGTCGCTAAAACCCCACGGCGTGCTCTGCTGTGCCCACACACATCCACCGCAGACTCATTCCCTGGCCTCGGCCTCCTAAGAATGCCCACTACGAATTCTGGAACGTCATGCCTTTCTCCCTCTGGAATTCTAACACGATCAGTGAGCAAGTACAATCAGCTCGGTCCAATTTTCTTGGCACAGTCCCTCACATTGTGTAAAAGATGACTAGCCCGAGGGGAACGGTGGGATCCAGTTCAGCCGTCTCTTAAATGTGCCACTGTCTGCATCTCTGATTCTTCTTTCATCATGAGAGTGACGTCAAGCAGTGGTGGCAAGGGTACCACGTAGGTGAAATTGTGTCTTTCTTACTATAGCGCATGAGGTCAGCTAGTCCCGTTATCGCTGATGGGAAGTTTGAGCATGTGGTTTAGTTGATGTTCAACTAACTGCACTGTGGGAAAATTACTGATTTTCCTCTGTCATTAAGAACTGCTTTGTGGGCTGAAACTTGGAAACCATTGTTGCTAGGTGCCATGAGTCAGTTCTGATCCATCATGACCCTGAGTACAACAGAACGACACTGCCTGGTTCTGAGCAGCCACACCATTGTTCCTATTTTAGCCCATTGTTGCAGCCACTGGGTCAGTCCATCTCATTGAAGCCCTTCCTCTTTTTCACTGCCCCTCTGCTTTCCCATGCAGAATGACCCTACCCCCACCTCCCTTTCACCTGCTGGTTTCAGCATCCATTCTCCCAGGCCAGGGTCACACTGAAGACGCTGTAGTTCTAGCACTCCTGCTTCCTTCAGCTGCCGTACAGCTTCTCTCTCTCTCTCTCTCTCTCTCTCTCTCTCTTTCTCTCTCTCTCTGTTAATTATCAAGGTGGACTTAGGGATTTTATTTTTAGTCAGTGTATTTATTGTGTTCCATAACTTTAATTTCTTGCTTGGAAATAAAATTTAAACTTCCCCCAAAAAATATTGTCATGTAAAAATAACTTACATAAGCTTCACTCCGATTGATTTACCTCTTGTTAACATTTATACCCCATTTACTCTATCTTTCTACTCCTATCCCTGGTTTTCCCTTTTGGACGCCAGGAAAAGAAGTTACATACATTCTTGACCTTTACTAACAAATACTTCACTCCTCATTTGGTATTTTCCAAGAATAAAGAAATTTTATGACCCCAAGACAGTTATCAACCTTCCTGGCTTTAAATAAGGAGGGCTTCCTCCCTCAGATGAATGCACTTCAGAGGACAGCACTGGGGCTACAGCTTGGGGTGAGGAGCAAGACTGATTAGAGCACATGGGAGAAACGAAAAGGAATGGAGAAGGAGGGGAGAACATCCTGGTCTATCAAGCCCCAAGGACAATATTCCTGCTCAGAGCAGACAATGCACAGAGAGGACCGTAGGGCCGGTCCTGCCACGAGACACACTGTCCCTAAATAAACCATGACACTGTGGGGACAGCACAGGAGACTCTGCGGGACTTGTGTAAAAGGTGACCCCATCATGGCTGGGATGAGACACTAAAGCATGCAACAGAGCAGCCAGGGGAGCAGAGTGATGAAGTCCCCAGGATCCCCAAATAGACCGGAGACAGTGTGAAACCCTGTCAGACTCAACTGGAGGACACTCGTAAAGGCCGACAAACAGACCTTGAACTATTTATAGGCTTTTCCATTTTTTGTCAGTGACTTTCTTTTTGTTATTGTTGTTTTATTGTTTTGTTGGTCTTGACTTTCTTTGTTGTTTTATTTGGCTTTGCCTGGTTTTTGCAAGCACGAGTGTATCTTAATGTAGCTGCATGTCTATCTAGATAAGTTAGGTGGGATAAATGATTCAGAGATCACAAGGTGGGACTAATGGTTCTGGGGGATATGGGAGAAGGGAAGGTGGGAGAAAGAAAGGTGTGGAGGGGAACTAACCCAGAGACAAGGTGACAAGTGAACTAAAATCAATGGTGGAGTAAGATGCCTAGTGGGGCTTAGCCAAGGACAATGTAGCAGTGAGAAATTACTAAACCTGAATGAAGGCTGAACATGATGGTGAAACAAAAGGAAAGAAAAGGGAAATAAGAGGAGAGGTCCAGGAGGCAAAGAGGATTTATAGAGGTCTAAATAAGGGCATGTACATATGTGACTATATAATGAGGGGAATAGAACTATGTACTCAAATGTATGTTAAGAATTAAGGTTGCAGGTGGACATTGGGCCTCAACTGCTTCCTCAACACAAGAGCACTTTGTTCTAACAAACAGGCATTCTGTGATGCTCACCTTCCCTACACGATCACTGAAGACAAAATGGGTGTACAACCAAATGCGGTGAAGAAAGCTGATGGTGCCCAGCTACCAAAATATGTAGCATTTGGGGGTCTTAAAGGCTTCAAGATAAGCACACAGCCATCTAGCTGAGAAGCAACAAAGCCCACATGAAAGTAGCTCACTCGCCTGTGTGATCATAAGATGTTGATGGGATCAGGTGTCAGGCACTTAAGATCCAGAACAAAATCATACCCAATGTGAAATGGGGGGTAGGCATGGAGTGGCGACCCAATGCTCATCTGTAGACACAATTGGACATCCCCCCCACAGAAGGGACACAGGGAAGAGATGAGCCAGTTAGGGTGCAGTATAGCACCAAAGAAACACAACTTTCCTCTAGTTCATTGGTGCTTCCTTCCCCTCAATATGTAGACCTCAATCCTACTTTACAAATTGGATTAGACAAGAACCTGCACACTGCTACAGATAAGAGCTTGAAATACAGGGAATCCAGGATAGGTAAACCCCTCGGGGCCAACAGTGAGAGTAGAGATACCAGGAGGATTAGAAGAGGGTGGGGGAGAAGAGGGAACCAATGACAAGAATCAATCTAGTACCTCCTCCCAGGGGGACAAATAACAGAAAAGTGAGTGAGGGACGATGAAGGACAATGTAGGATATGGGAAAAACAATCTTTAACTTATCAAGGGTTCATGAGGGAGGGAGAGTGGATGGGGGAGGGTGAAGGAAGAAATGGGGAGCTGATATCGGGGGCTCAAGTGGAAAGAGAATGGTTTGAAAATGATGAAAAAAAATGATGGCAGCAAATGTGCTTGACACACTGAATAAATAAATATATGGATTGTGATAAGAGATGTAAGAGCCCCCAATATTCATATTTAAAAAAATATATGGAGGGCATGAAGCACTTGGCAATGAAAAGCAGCGACTGCAGCCTTCCATGCGGATTGCAATTCGATGTAAAGAAAACCAAAATCCTCATTATTGACCAATAGACATGTGAAAGCTGGATAATGAATGGATAAGACTGGAAAACAATCGGTTTTTGAATTATGATATTCAAGAATATTGAATAAACTATGGACTGCATGCAAGAATGGGCAGATCTGTTTTGGAAGAAATATGGCTGTCGTGCTCCACATGAGCAGAATTTCTGTCATGCATTTGGACGTGTTATCTATCAATCCTTGAGAAGGACATCGTGCTTGGCAAAGCAGAAGATCAGCAGAAAGGGATTGCCGTCAACAAGGTGGATTGACACTGGTGGCAGCGGTGAAAATGACCCACGGCTGGACAGTGTTTTGTTGTATCAAGAGGTTACCTCCACTCAGCACCAAACAGCCACATCTTAGTGTTTTCTCTTGTTACTTCACTTTCCGGAGATTCTAGGGAGGTCTGTTCCTTGTTTTTTAAAACTTCTAGAAACGACTTGCACTCCTGTGTTTCAGCCCTTCGTCCTCAAAGGAGCAACATCGTATCTCTGCCTCCTCTTCCTATTGTCATGGCTTTCTTTCTGGCTACTAAGTTTTCTGCTTTTAAGGACTCAATGTGATTAAATTGAGTCTCCTATTTGATTTAGTTCATTTTAGGATAATCTCTTCATCATGAGATCTCAAACCTTAAAATCCTTTCATCTTGTAAAATAGCATTTTCACAGACCTGAGGTTAGGACATGAGCATCCGGGTTTGGGCATCAAAAATATACAAGAAAACATCTTCCCAAACCCCTTGCCATTATGTCCATTTCATCTCGTAGAGATCCTAAAGACCACGTAGAGTTGCCCTGTCAGCTGTCTAGAACAGTCAGTCTGTGTGTGTGTGTGTGTGTGTGATCACTGCCCTGGTGGGAATAGGAAGCCCAGCCTTGCTCCTGGAGAGCTGCTGCTGGATTTGAACCGTCAGCCCTGTTGGCCGCAGTCCCGCACACAACCACTGCGCCCTCGGGGCTCAGCCCTAGCAGTAATTCTTGATGGAGCAGCCATGTCCTTCTGCTGCAGAACAAACACGGGCCAAGCTGCCAACCTTGCAGTCGGCACGTGCACTGCACCCCTGCACCGCCAGGGCCAGGTCTCCTTTGAACGTTGTTCGAGGGTCCTTATTCTGCCTAGGACACATTGTGTAATCATATGATAGGTTTTTCAATCGGTTCTGATGTCAGACAGTTGTATTTTTCCCTAGTCTCCTGCTATGTAAAATTATGTCAGACAAGGAAAACTCTGTGCACATGTTTATTTTTGCCAAATATATCCTTGGCATCAATTCTTTGAAGCGGGATTTCTGAGTTTAAGGTTAGTCAACATAATCTTGCTTCATTCCAGCCCAAAGGCCTCCTAAGTGTGATCCCGTCTCACCTTCTGACCAACCACGTGAGAGTGCCTCTTTCCCAACCCGTGCAGTCAAACCTATTGTCAGATTTTTACAATGTGGTGATTTGATCAGTAAGAAATCATACCTCAGGGTCATCTTAATTTGTATCTCATATTGTGAATGAATACTTTTGTGTATTTAAGGTCTACTGTCGTTTTTCCTTTTGGGGGGGTGGGGGCTCAACTTTTAGAAGCTCTTTATATATTCACAATATTAACTCCTTTTGATGGAAGGTGCAAATAGTCCCCATTTGTCATTTATATTGCTATTTTGCAAATGTTACCTGCCATAAGTTTCCAAACTTATTTGGTCAACCCAGCCTCCTTTCAGAAAACAGTGCTATTTGGTACTCTTCTGGTAATGACAAACGTTTGTACCGTAACCCATTGTTGAGGATCGAGCATAGGTGTCTGCTTCTCCAGCCCGGCTGAACTGTTCCAGGGCCCAGAGAGGGGTGGGGGTGGGGGTGGGGGTTTCACTTTGGGAAACGCCGCTTTATGTCATGGAAGCACATTTCATTCTTGTCGTCAGATACATCAATATTTCCCCTCGTTTCTGGATTTGGGGATCAATGTGGAAAAGGCATCTCCATTCCCAGATTGTAAAAGAGCGCCTCTATTTTTCTTCTTGTATGTTATTGGCTTCACTTTCTACATTTAGATGGTTGAGCTCTTTGGAATCTGTCCCAGTGTACAGTATGAGCAATGATTCCAGTTTTATCTTTCTCACCCTGGAAAGTTTCACTTGCCTCCCCAATTTACCAGTGCCTAAAGTCAATCAATATCTTCTTTCTGCCCCTGAACGATATATGAAACTTCAAATAATTGCTCAAACCATCTGTCTTTTCCCTTACGTTGTTATCTAATATTTTCCCCTTTCAACCCACCAAATTAAACCTCATTACTTTTGTTTTATGCACTGTTTGTCTATATCATCCACATTTGCCATTTCATTTCTCATCATTCCTTCGGTCTCACAACTTCTTCCTGGGATCACTCGCTTTCCTAAAGCAAATTCCTCTTGGAGGATCTATCAAAGTAAACTGTGCTTGTGTTTATCCAAAAAGTTTTCATTTTGCCCTTGTTTTAAAGTCTTCCTTTAGTTGAACATCCAGTTCTGGGTTCTCTCACAGTTTCTACCTGTTATCTCATTGGTTGCTGTTGACAAATCATTGTGCCTTTTTACCCGTTCGGTTCTCTGTGGCTCTTTTATGAGTTTTTATTATCCTGTTTTAACCATGATGTGCGCAGAAGCGAGTTTCTTTTTCTTAACCTGCTTGAGCTTGGTTGAGCTTCCTGGTTTTGAGAATCGGTATTTTTTTTGGGGGGGGGGGCGGGGGGGCATCACTGCTCTCTGGCGGTGGAAGTAGGAGGCCCAGCCCCACTGCTGGAATTGAACCTCTGTCCCAGTGGGCCGCAGTCCCGTGCACAACCACTACGCCACCGGGGCTCAGCCTGAGAACTGGTGTTTTTTATCTTTTTTTTTTTTTTTTTTACATTTTATCAGTTGTCGAATGTTCTTATGTATCATTTATTTGAATATTACCCCTTACCCTTTTTTTTCCCTCTCTTCCAAAATTCTGGTCAGACTTGTCACTCACTCTTGCTCATGCCCTGCCATCAAGTCAGTGCTCACAGTGACCCCCTGTGGGTTTCCGAGACTGTAGCTGTTCGTGGGAGTGGACAGCCCAGTCTTTCGTCCTCGGAGCTGCTGCTGGTTTCAAACTGCCGGCCACGGGTATTGCATCCTAACACGGAACCACTGCATCCCAGGGTCCTGCTGGTTAGACATGCCAGCGCCCCTCCTTATTCTACTTTGAATTTCGCTCAGTTTTTTTTCTTCCATATTTTAAATCTCTCAAAGATCCATGCTGGGTGTTTCTTCATATCCAGTTCCTGTTTGCCCATCCTTCAGCTAAGGAACCCTGGTGGCGTAGCAGTTAAGTGGGCAGCTGCCACCCGAGAGATTAATGATGAGATCACACAGCAGCTGCCGTGGAGAACAACTTGATGATCCCCTTCCACGGAGATGGCAGCCAGGTGCAGTTTTGCCCAGATGGGATTGCTGTAGGCTAGAAATCAACTCAACAGCGCCTAACATCAATACAATCCACTATGTCTCTTTTACAAGTCACTGAGTTCTTAACATCATGTTCCACTTTTCTCTCTAACTGGTTCTTTCAGATATACCTTTATACATATGGTTCATGAGAACATATACAGCAAAACACACACCAGGTCCAACAGTGTCTACGTGTATAATCCAGTGACAGTGATTCATTCTTCACCCTCCTTTTCTGAGTTGTTCCTCCATCATTAACTAGTCAAATCGACCCCCGCCCCTATGGTTTTTGTCTAATCTGCTGGTGTCAGTTTCAAGTCCCATGATTGTGAAAAGAGCATTATGTTCAAGGCAGACCTTTTTTTAAACTGGTTAGGTCAAACTGTTGTTTGGTTTTAAGATGACTTCAGGGCTATTTTTGGTTTAAGATTTAAAAATTATTGTCCGACACTAGTTTCAGGGGTTCATTCATTTTCTAGGAAACCGGTAAGTTTAGAATCCATCAGAATTTGAAATTCTGATCTGCATAATGTGATATCATTGATCATATATGTGTTCCGTGGTAGCCGGGCACCATCCAATTCTTCTGGCCTCATGACAAAGGAGCCAATTAGCCACATGCTTCATATCCTCTTCCTATGCTGGACTTCCTTTCTTCCTCTGTTGCTTCAGGTGACTAGATACCATTTATTACCTCTGCATGGCCCCATGTCAGTTTTTAAGCCCTAGGCACTATGCCATAAACTAGGTAGTTACTCTTTTTCTTGTTTTTTTTTCCACTTTATAAATATTTCTATCACACAACTTCTAATTCAGCTTTTACAAGTGTGCAACTTATTAGCAGCAGCTCTAGTAATCAGCTGTGCAGCTCTACCCTTGATAAGATTTTTCTGTCACTTTCCCCCACATTCTCCCTTCTCCCTCCTAGCCTTGGTAACCAGTAATCAGTTTTGGTCTCGATACAAGGTCATACAATATTTGTCCTTTTGTGATTAGTTTCTTTCCCTCAGCAAATGTTTACAAGCTTCGTCTATACTGGAGCAACTGGTTGAGTAGCATTCCATTGTAGGAATGTCACGTTTTGTCTGTCTGTCGATGGACCTTTCCGTTGTTTCCATGTTTGAGCTGTTGTGAATAATGCTGCAATGAACATGGGTGACAAGTCTCTCTTTTGCTTCTCAGCTTTTCAGTCGTTGGGATATATATCTAGGAGTAGAACTGATGGGTCATAAGAGAGTAATATCTTTTTTTTTTTAAAGAATGCCAGACTTTTCTACCCTGACTATACCATTTTGCATTTGACCTTGTGGTTCATAGATTGAACTGTAAACTACAAGGTCAGTAGTTCAAACCTGCCAGTCACTGCTCAAGAGAAACGCGAGGCGCCCTGCTCTCATAAACACTGAGAGGCACATAAACCGAAAGGAGCACTCTATTGTGCTTTCTTGCATTGGGATGAGTCAGAATTGACTCAGTGACTATGAATGTGGTTGTTTGCTTGTTTGTTTACCAGCAGATGATAAAAGTTCCAGTCTCCCCCATCTCATCAAAATTGATATTCCTTATATGCCTATATCTTTTTGGTAGTATCTTGTTTTTTACCCATATTTTTTATTCCCACTTTTATTTAAGTACTTACTCTGTGTGACCTATTTCTGTATATAACTTCAATATGTAGAAAATTCTTGATTATAATTTCACTGTTGTGCCTGCTGAATTATACTTGAAGTGGTTTATTCCTGTGTGTGTGTGTGTGTGTGTGTGTGTGTGTGTGTGTTTTGCGATTTTGGATCATGTGGTCATACTCAGCCAGACTATCTGTGGTCATGCTATGAAAACTGTCGCGTCTCACATCCCTCCAGAGATTTGCGTTTACTTCTGCCAGAAGATTCAAGAGACCTTGTACTCTGGAGAATGTAAAGTAACATCTTGCCTTTGAGCTTCCTGGGCCAGACACATGGTCAAAATGCCCACCAAATCTGTCTGTAATGTGGAGAGAGACCTGGCTTCCTTCCTAGAGCCCTCACGGAGACCCACAGCTTTCAGAATATCACGAACTAGATAGTAAACATGTATGAACTTAGGTGAAGGGACAGACGATACACGATAAAGTGACCAAAGCAAAGGAGGCTGGGCGGTATGCAAGAAGCAGCAGCAGGGCTGAGCCCCGGTGGCGCAGTGGTTGAATGCGGGACTGCAACCCACACGGTTGGCGGTTCAAATCCAGCAGCAGCTCTCCAGGAGCAAGTCTGGGCCTCCTACACCCACGAGGGGACAGTGATGCCCACAGAAAAACAAAAGCAAAAAAAAGAAGCAGCGGCGACAGTGAAAAATATTACTACACACATAATCCTACAATAGCAATAGTTAAAAATTAATTTGTGAATGGATGCATGACAAATACGCAAGCTAAAGAGGTGCAGGGTAGCATACGGGGAGTACACCCAATATGTATTTGTATATATTGCAAATATACCCTGGTATCGAGTCAAGCAGGGGACAGATGGGGCTTTCTGCTCCTGTAAAGAGGTAGTCATGGGCTGAGCCCCGGTGGTGTAGAGGTTGTGCGCGGGATTGTGGCCCACTGGGATGGAGGTTCGATTCCAGCTCCACAGAGCAAAGGCTGGGCCTCCTAAGGGCAGTGATGGGCCCCCCCCCCCCCAAAAAAAAAAAAAGTAGTCATGAGAACTCACAGGAGCTATTCTGCTCTGTCCTCTAGGGACTCGATGCGATGAAATCAATGCCAAGGCAGTGCCTTTTTCTTTTTAGTTATACTGGGCACAGAGTTACGCAAACTTCTTGGAAATAACCAAACCCTCTGAGGGTCTGAGTCCACTGGTCTTGAAGGCCTAAGACCTTAGTACCGGGGGACATGTAAATCAGTTGACATACAATCTCTAAAGACAATGTTCAACATCCTGCTTTGATGGGTAGCAACCCAGGTCCTAAAAGACTGCAAGTATTTACGATACAATGATTGGTCTCTTCCTGTCTGGAGCAAAGAAGAGTAAATGAACTCAAAGGCTCACGGGAACAATTAGTCCAAAGGACTACTGGACCACAGGAACCAGAGTCTCCTAGCCTAAGACCAGAAGTAAGTCCCACATGGGCTCAGGCAACCCCTACTAAGCCCCCGATCAGAGTCATAATAGAAATCCCTGGACAGAGTGGGAGAAAAATGTGCAGCAACAGTTAAAATGATAACAAAAACACGAGACTTGCTGGTCTGACAAGCTGATGTGACCCCAAAGACTGCGGCCCTTACCTACCCTTCAACCCTGGGGCAACACGCCTCCTCCCCTCCC